>JABCRI010000885.1:0-60966 GCA_015143295.1 Tetracentron sinense
CTTTGTTATTCCACATCTGAGATGCTTTCCATTTTTGTCATTTAAGTGTCCTTGTTCATCGAAGTTAAGAATATTGTTTTTTTTAAACATTTCTTAGGTTTGCCAGAGCACTGATGTACAAGAATCGTTTGCAAGAATATGCTCAACGGTCATCCGTACCTCTCCCATTTATCAAACTATTAATGAAGGATTTCAACATGCACCAAAAATTTGATCAACCGTTTTTGGTTGACGGAGCAGCCTACAAGTCTATTAACCCACGTATTCACAAACGAAAAGCGGCCGAGCAGGATCTGCAAAACGTGCACTGAGTTTGATATCAAAAAAGATAAAAAGACTAAGGATGTCCACTAATCCGGGTAGGTTTGTTGTTACACATGGTTTTAAATTTCAGTCGAGTTGAGTGTGACTAGGCTGGCTTGTCTCAGTGTCGTTGGTACCAATAGATGATTGCGCGAGCAACTCTTCTAGTCATATCATTTTTCTATTTTTCATCTTTTCAATAAAGTCATCGTCAGAAGTGACCTGTATCAGTTCGGTTTTGGCCAAGTTGCATGCTAAAGTTGAGACTTTATGCTTGGCTGCATAAGATGCTGCTTGATGGCCCATTTAATCTCTTGATTTGTGTTATTAAACAGTAGGTTTTGGAGATTTAAGTTTTAAGTTTTCTAAATTGGTGCATGCGAATCAAACACTTGGACAAACTATCACTTGTGTATTTGTTGATTAAGTACAATAATATGAGGAGTTGGACAATAGAAAAGATTGGAAGGTGAGAAACATTGAAAATCAAGGAATTTTTCTTGTTTAAACTTCTAACGAAATGGCCATTGGAACAATTAAGTCACAAATGTTGCTTTAAAAAACGAGAAGATGAGATAGTTATCTTGGAAGCCACTATTTAACTCCAATAATTGGATTAGTAAAATTTGTCAATTCATGACTAGTCCTACTTTCTTAAGGCTACAGTCTCGAATATATCAGTGACATAAATTTAAAAAAAGACGACAATACTGTCTCAATTGAACCTCTAGCATTTGTGCCAAAGTACACATCTTTCCAGAAGTATGCCTATTGACAAGAACAACCGAGAGATACTAATCGGTTTATATTAAAAGCTGATCAATCATATGCTTCTGAAGCAAATGACTGACAATCTTGCTAACCAGCTGTCTGTAGCTCTCTTTGTTTATGGGAATTTGAATTACCTTGTAGTTGCATATTTGCACCTTTATCAGTTGTTTCTTCTGTTACTTCTTAGGGAAAAAGAAAGTTGATAACTGATAGTTTATTATTATTAGGTGTGCCTCTCTATATGGACTCTTCAAACGATTGAACAAATCAAGGCTTGCGTATGCCAGAGTCCTGTGTGGAGATTAGATCGTAATAAAAAATTTATTAAAACTACCCCACAATCCTTGACTCAAATTTATGACTCAAAACCTACGTGGTGGTACTATAGGAAGGAGAGGGCTCCACGTTTCACACTTAAAGTTCATTGATGACACCTTGATCCATTGTGATGCCTCAACCAGACACATTAGGGTAGCTTATGTGTGTACTCGGATGTTTTGAAGTTGTATCAGGTCTAAAAGTAATTTGGGCAAGAGTGAATTATTCATGGTGGAGGTTTCAATTCTGCCCAAGTTGGTCGCAATATTGAATTGTAAGATGGGTGTCTTCCTAGCTTCATATATCTAGGTCTACCTCTTGGATTCAAATACAAACAGATCGTTCTCCAAATGACTAGTTGGTTGGAAATCCATATACTTATCCAATGGTGGAAACTCACCCTCCTTAAGAGTAACTTGAGCAGTGTCATGCCCCAAAATACCCTTAGGAGTTAGGGATACTTTAGATTATGACTTGACCTGCTTATCAAATCTTCTGTAAAATACAAGGCATAACTACAACCGAAGCTAAAACATTTCTATACAAACTGAAATATTCCAAGTCTTATCAAGTTATATACATGAACCTGCAAGTAAGAGCAAACAGATTTGCTCACAAAATAATATTTGCATTCAAAGTTTCCTGATCACCTAGGTCTATTCATAAGGCCAGACATCCAACTAACTAGTCTCCACCTGAGGCTCCACAAGTTGCTCCTCTTCGCCATAATTCTCCTCAATCCATAGCTTGAGACCATAGATGTCAAAACCTACACCTGCTGACATAAAATGTACGGCTGAGTATGGAATACTCCGCGAGTACAACCACTAGCCACAATGGATAATGACATGACACAACTTGCATGGAAATTAAAACATATAATCATAATGCATGCATGAACTTAATACTTAAAACAATTCTTTTCATGCCATTTTAAAACATGTTTGTAACTCATGGTTCTTGTCGTGTACTATGTTTGATAAAACATGATGTCTTTCTTATTGTCTTGCGTGAATCATGGTACTGTACTTGCTTGAACTTGTTTGTTCTTGTTCTTGCTTGAATTCTTTCTTTTCTATACATACTTGAAGCCGGGAGTTAGAGCCTTGATTTGGTAACGGCCATGCTTGACCGTTATAGTATAATATATATATATATAATGTCAAGGTCCCCAACCCCGTTGACCAACCCTACGTCTGACTTTATCATTGTTTTGATAACTTGAAGCCAAAGGAAATAGATTTAGACAGGTTTTCATAAATCATTTTTGTTTCATTTCAAATTCATGCAATCACTTGTATAATCATTGCTTTGACTGAAATTTAAATCATGCATGTATGAACAACATGTATTTAACAATAGAGCATGCTTGATGAATTTATAAATAAGTATACAAGGTTAATCATCATGCTTCAATAACATTTATAATAGTCATGAAATCAGAATATCATTTCATGTTTTATCTACAAAGTAAGCTAGTAGGATATACTTACTAAGATTTGTTTGAAATCAATTAGCGATGAAAGCAAATCTAACTCGCTCCTACAATACAAGACTTGCGGTAAAACCGGCCCTAGGAACATATACACAAGTCAGTGGATTACCCTCTAACCATAAACATACTCAAAACACTTTAATTCACTCTTATGGATGCTGAATTAAGCTCTACTGCTGAGCTGCTGAGTGAAAAATCCAAACTTTTCCAAGTCTGGATTCAAGGCTACCTTCCTCTACTTTTCAAATTCAACTCATTCACACATCATATCTCATCCTCATATCATAACTCAGGATCTCAAACCCATAATTCATCATTTTCATGCACTCTACACAATCAAATCCACCAAACACTTCAAGAATTTACAATTTTATCCAAGAACTTTGAAAAGGAAGAGATGAGGAGTTTTGTTTTTACCCTGTACAAGGATTTACACATGTTTGAGGATGAATTTGACGCCGGAAACAGATTTTAAGTGCCAAAATCAGTGTAGTCAAGGCTTCGCCTTGGCGATTTTGGGCTTGCGTCGCCTAGGCGCCCCTCTAGGCGGGCGATCCTAGTAAAAAATTTATTATTATTATTTTTTTGCTTAAAAAAAATCCAAAATATCTCAATAAAAAAAAATGTAATGAAGAAGTAATCGTAGGGGGGCTCTGCCCAATATTATACATGGACAGTGACACAAATTTGGGTATTTAGCTCAGATTTTGAAGTGTTTAATATTCCACTATGTCAACATATCTTTGGTTATGTGATGAATGATTGTAATAAACTTTTTATTTTATATTTTTGTGGAATGTCGGTGTGGAGTTTTGGTCTTTTGGATGTTATATATAATAATATATATACGAGATATATATATATATATATATATATATTTATATTAAATTTATCTTCTAGGCAATGCCTTGCCTAGCCGGGGCTAATCGCCTAGGCATCGCCTAGACGCCTTGACTACACTGGCCGAAATTAGCTAGGGTAGTGAGTCTCCTTAAGAACACCTTCTCTTTCTACTTTCTCTCTCTAGAAAGTCTCTCTCTAGAAAATGACCTCTCTGAGCGCCGAAATTAGCTAGGTTAGTGAGCCTCCTCAAGAACATCTTCTCTTTCTACTTTCTCTCTCTAGAAAGTCTTTCTCTTTAGAAAATGACATCTCTCTGGAAATCTCTGCAGAATTTCTCTCCAGCAACTGCTTTCTCTAAAATGAGAGAATAAGCTTATTTCTTAACTTATATAGCATTTAGCACATGTGAGACACTTGCTTCTTCAAGAGACAAGTGTCATTAATGGTTAGTGGGACACATGGCACACATGTGTGTGACCACATGTCTGCACGACTTTCGACTTCTGGCAATTCCTAATTTTCTCATTCAAAAATTCATAACTAATTAATCATACACGCGAAAATTACGAAATTTCAGGTGACGGTTCATTGGCCAATTCGACACTTGCAGTAAAATTTTCAAATAAAAATACTGATTTCTAAGGATAAAAAGTAAACCCAGAAAATATCGACAAACCCACAAATTTTCTTATTTTTAACAAAACACACAGTATACAACCACTATTCACATATATTATATAAAATAATAGGAATCCCATTTTCGAGGTTTTACAAGCAGTTTTCCCACATACTTTCTTTATCTTCTCACAATTTCAGCATCCATAGTTGCAAGATTGAAAAAATTACAAAGAAAGTTTTTGTGGAATATGATTGTATGGCCATTGGAAGAAGGGGGCTCCATTTTACCAAGAAGTATCACTTGGTAAAATAGAGCCAGGTGGGTTCCCATTGGAAGAAGGCCATTGGAAGAAGGGGGCCTAAGTATCCGTCCCCTTATGGAAGTCAATAAGGCCCTCCAATGTAAATGACTAGAGATTTGGGTTTGAGAGAGGTAGTTTGTGGTGGAAAGTGATAAGTTCGGGAACTCTCTGTCTGGGAACTAACGTCAGTCTGAGGCCCCAATAGGTATGGGTTATGGTCATTATTTGGGCTGTTAAATGGCCGGGTCACAACAGGGCCTAGGTCTTACTGGGCCCGATCCTCATTCACCGGGGTGAGGCCCTAGCCCAGCTCTAGCCCTCAGAGGGCCTGAACTGGTTAGGCCCAAACCCTACCTTCAAGGGCTAGGGACAGGATAAGGTCGGGTCAAGGCCGAAAGAACAAAAAATATATAATGTTTTGGTGGTTTTTTTTCTACATTGATTGATATTTTGTGTTACAATCCTCCTCCTTTATTCGGACTTGGGACCAACAATGCAATTCGAAGATCAACACGACGGAGTTCTAGTACCGTTAGATTGTTAGTATTAGTGCACCCCCCAATTGTAATCTGTCGTAATGGGCCTTCTAAATAAGCCCATTACAACTTTATTATCTAGCTACTTTATTATGTTTTAGTGTCTATTGTCTTTTATGTAACTAATGGTATTTATGTCATTTCATTCTTTTAGTAATATAAAAGAACTAAAAGGATGGAGACATTAATTATTCATACCCTATTCTCCTTCCTCTTCTCCTCTTTCTCTTCCACAAACCCTAGTTTACTATTCCAAATTTTCTACTTGGTATTAAGGCAGGAAATCAAGGCCTAAATTTATTTTTTTTAATGAAATGAATAGTCGCATAAATAGTGCCACGTGAACAATGTTGCTTGAATAGTGCCGCGTGAATTTGGTACGATTTAATATTTTGGAGTTCGGGTATTCTGAGTTTTTGGAGTATCTAAGTTAATGTTTCATACTCTCGAATGATAATATGGAAAAAAAAATCAGTTTTACATCATTCGAATTTAAAAGGTTTTTGGAATTGTTGACGGACATCTAGATCTATGAATTATTAAATCTGGAGTTATAAATGTGTGGATTCATTAGTTTTAACAGAACAATAGTTGTTTGGAGTTTGTTTGGTGAAAGGTTGTGATTCTGGGAATCCTAAAGTTGTTCTGTAGGCTGTTTTGTGAAAAAAAAAATCATATTTAACCTCCGTAAAGGGCGGTAGCAATGTTTATTGTTGCTTTTTTTGTACTGAAAAAGTTGTTATTTAGTTGGTCTTTTTTTGTGGAAGAGGTGTTTTCTTTTGAAGTGTTGGAATTTTGTGGGTGATTTTTTGAGGCGTTGTTGATATTTGATTGGATGAAGTTAAAAACCTTGGTCGAAGATTGTGAAGTATGAGTTGCTGATTTGTATAAATCCAAATTGATTTGGACCTCTACTTGAGGCATTGTTAGTGTTTGAGATATCTGACTTATTTACTTGTTTGGTTTTTTAATCCCTTTGTAAGACATATGTCTGGGATTGGTGGTATGGATGAACATCCAAGCATGCAGATCAATAAGCATAGTGCCGCTTTCACTGATATTGCCTCTTTTGGGGAATCCTCTGTTATGCTACCCCATTTTCAAGAGTCCTCTAAGGACACCCTTCCAGTATCCAAAGATGAACTTGAGCGCTTTAGTTTATTACTTTCAGAGATGGAGTTATCTTTTAGATTTCCCACTTTCGTTGCTCAGATAAGTATTCATGCATTTGCCCATCAGGTATCTTCATTAACCTCACATTGGATTCCTTGGATCATTGATTCAGGAGCCTCAGATCATATGTCTGGTACGTCCACACTCTTCTCGTCTTACAACTCTTGTTCTAGTCCTTTGAGAGTGAAAATAACTGATGGTTCCTTTTCATTTGTGTGTGGAAAAGGAAACATCCATGTCACTCTTACTCTCTCATTGTCATCTGTATTACATGTTCTTGTGTTTCCAATTAACCTCCTTTCTGTAAGTAGTTTAACGAAGCATCTGCGTTGTAATGTAATATTTTTTCTATCTCATTGTGTATTTCAGGATCTGGTGACAACGGAAAATTGGGAGTGGACGTAAAGTGGATGGACTTTACATCTTGGATCAGGCTCCTGCTTCTATCTCTAGTGTTTTTCAGTCCCGTAGTTCTATTAATAATGACTAGATTTTTCTTTGACATCATCGGTTGGGTCACTTGTCGTTTCAGTCCTTAAAAAATTTGTTTCCCTGTTTGTTTGAGTCTATCAATTTATAAAGTTTGTAGTGTGAAACTTGTGAATTGACAAAACTTGGTTGTGTTTCCTTTTCTCCCAGTACTAAAAAAAGTTCTTTTTCGTTTGAAATTGTGCATTCAGATGTATGAGGACCCTCTCCCACTTTATCCTTGTTTGGATTTCGGTATTTTATTTCATTTATTGATGATTATTCCCGCTACACTTGGTTGTACATGTGGAAAACTCGAGATGAGGTGCTCAATACTATTCACTCATTTCATAATATGATCAGAAATCAATTTCACAAGAATGTTAAGATATTTCGCTCTGATCATGGTCGCGAATACCTTGAAGGATCACTCAGTGCTTACTTTGCTGAATATGGAATTATTCATCAAAACAGTTGTGTACACACGCCACAACAAAATGAAGTTTCGGAATAAAAGAACCATCATTGGCTTGAAGTTGTTCGAAGTTTGTTACTACCGATGAAAATTGAAAAAAAGATTTGGTCTGAGGCAATGCTTACAGCAGCGTATTTAATTAACCGGATGCCCTCCTGGGTTTTGGATTTCAAGTCTCCTCATCAGTTATTGTGTCTGGAGAGTCTTTTTATTCTTCTGCTTCGTCTCTTTGGTTGTGCTTGCTTTCTTCATATCCCGGGTCCAAACCGTTTTAAGTTGGATCCTAAGTCCACCAATTGTCTATTCTTAGGGTATTCCTCAAAACAGAAGGGGTATCAGGTGTTTGATCCCTTGACAAGTAAAAGGTTTATCTTTAAGGATGTTTCTTTCTTTGAGTCGGTTCTATTTTTTTTCTGGGGTTCCTCTTTAGGGGGAGAGTGTTAGTGAAGAAACACCCCTTCTAGTACCCCTTTTAGTTCCTATTCTAGGAGAAACTCCTTTAGTCCTGATGTTGTCCTCTTTTGATGACACTAGAGAGAAGGAAAGAGATTTGAAGACATACTCAAGATGTTCCAAGGTGGAGCCTCGATCAACTGAACAACACTCTCAGCATATCTTTGTGGAACCAGATCCATCTCGTACTTCTTTGGTTGCTATCAGTCCAGGTACTTCTTCCTCTTTACCCAATACTACTGATATTGATGCTCCTATTGCCTTACGCAAAGGGAAACACACTTGTACATCTCATCCTATTTCTAACTTTGTTTCTTATGAATCTTGTTCTCCATCTATTCGTGGTTTTATCTCATCTTTGTCTTCATTATCTATTCCATCTAAAGTAACAGATGCATATAATACATGAGAACTTGTTGATACTTCTAGGGACAAGAAGCTAGTTGGATGCAAGTGAGTTTATATCGTAAAATACAAGGTTGAGAGTACTGTTGACAAATACAAAGCAAGGTTGGTCGCTAAGGGATTCACACAGACCTATGAGATCGATTATCAGTAAACATTTGCTTCTGTAGCCAAAATGAATACAATCAGAATTCTTCTTTCAATATTAGCAAATCAGTCCATGCCTCTCTTTCAACTAGATGTGAAGAACGTTTTTTTCATGAAGACCGTCAAAAAGAAGTTTATATGGTTTTACCTCTTGGGTTGAATGTTCAGAATCAGAAGGGTAAAGTTTGTCGTTTGAAGAAAGCAATTTATGGCCTTAAACAGTCCTTTAGGGCTTAATTTGAAAGGTTTAATGGAGCTGTGAAAAAGTTTGAGTATACTAAACGTCACTCAGATTACACGTTGTTTGTGAAGCATTTGAGAAACACAATTATTGCACTTCTAGTGTATATAAATGATATTGTTGTAACTGCAGATAGCCCGGGGGAGATACAAAATCTTAAGGATTTTATGGCCAAAGAGTTTGAGATTAAAGATTTGGGTTTACTCAGGTATTTCCTTGGGATTGAAGTTGCCCACTAAAGGAAGGGCATTATCATATCTTAGAGAAAATATATCCTTGATCTGTTAGAAGACACTGGAAAGCTTGGCTCGAAATCTTTGACAACTCCTATGGAAGCTAGTGTTCAGCTTGACTATGAGGGTGGCGAGTTGTTTGAAGATGTTGGTATGTTCCAGAAACTTGTTAGTAAACTTATTTATTTATCCTTGACTCGTCCTGATATTGCTTATGCAATGAGTGTAATCATTCAGATCATGCACAAACCTAGGACTATACTCCTTGAGGCCGCAGAACGAATTTTGAGATAATTAAAGTCTTCACCAAGTCAAGGGTTATTATTCAGACAAAATGGGCACTTGAAGGGAGAGGTGTACACAAATGCTAAATGGGCCGAGTCAATCACAGATTTTCGATCTATGTCAGGCTATTGTTCCGAGTACAGAGCCATGTCTAATGGAGCCTGTGAGTTATTATGGATCATGACCTTAATGATAGAACCGGGTTTCTCAAACCCATTAGAGATGACACTTTATTGTGATAATAGAGCTGTTATTAGCATTGCATATATCCTAGTGCAATATGATAGGAACAAAGATATTGAGGTTGATAGACATTTCATAAGAGAGAAGATAACTTCGAAGATAATTAGTCTTGTCTTTGTAAGAACAGAAGATCAGTTAGCATATGTTCTTATGAAGATGGTTGCTTCATAACATCATCATGGGCTTATTGACAAACTTGGCATGCTGGACATTTATGCCCCGTTTGAGGGAGAGTGACATAATGGGCCATCTAAATAAGCCCATTACAGCTTTATTATCTAGTTACTTTATTATGTTTTAGTGTCTATTGTCTTTTATGTAACTAAAGACATTTATGTCCTTTCATTCTATTAGGTAATATAAAAGAACTAGAGAGATGGAGACATTAATTTTCCATACCCTATTCTCGTTCCTTCTTTCTCTTCCCCTCTTTCTTTATTCCACAAACCCTATTTACTATTCCTAATTTACTACTTTATCATTAAATTGTTAGTATTAATATTGTTATATTTATTTAAAAAAGTGACAACTTAAGTAGTAACATTAAGAGATGATAGAAAGAGACAACACTAATAGTTTGTTACATACACAAAAGTAAGGCTTAGCCTTTTTTGTTATTATAAGTATTAAGTTATTATATTATATATGGTATAACATAAAGAATGGAAGGTCGGGCCGAATACTCACCAAGCACGACCCTCAAATAAGAGGGGCTTTCAAAATTAGGCCCGACTTGGCCCTAGGGCTTTACAAAGCCCTATATTTTGCGGGCTTTGAAGGGTCGGGTCGGGTCTGGACGGCCCCCTCAACAATGGGCCAGATTGACAGCCCTAGTCCTTATGGAAAGGTATCATGTGAGGGTGGTCAGAATTCTCAGACCATACATCTTTTAGAATTGGCAAGGGGGATGAGGTTAGATTTTTCGAAGATAAATGATGTGAATAAGTTCCACTTAGGGTTGAGTTTTTGAACCTGTGGCCTTTAACGGTGAATAGACATATTTTAGTGCGCAACTATTACAAGTGGGCAGTTAACTCGGCAATGTGGTGTCCTAGAATTAGGCGTAATCTCTAAGACAAGGACTTAGACATTGTTTTGCATATTTTGGAACATCTGAGCTCAATAGTGACCTTCCCTCAGCTTAGAGACACATGATTATGGCTCCGAGACACCAAAGGTCAGTTCTCACTAAGATCCCTTTATCAAAGTTTTGAGGAACAACCATGGTCTTCCCTTTTCACGTAGATCTGTGTGGAACTCTCTCATGCCTCCCAAAGTATCTTTTTTTCTATGCTTAGCAGCAATGGATAAGATTCTCACATCCGATCATCTGAAGCATAGAGGATGGAAGATGGCCAACAATGGTCTTATGTTCCTAAATGCGAAGAATACAATAGACTATCGATTGACTCCTGTTGCATTGCTCTTTTGCTTTTGAGATTTGGGATACTTTCTATCTCGTCTGGAGATCAGTTGGGTTTTCTCTCGTTACCTTTTGGGATTTCTATTGGCCTATGGTATAGGTTCGTTTGGATGCTTGATCCTTTTTTTTGGGTAACGGAGGGTGTCCTAAAGCCTTTGAGTCAAGGACTAGTCCCTTCGAGTATCCGCATTGACCCACTCAGAATTTTCCCTACGGATACTAGGGTAAGTCTAGGAGTGGGAGTTGAACACATGACCACAGGGAGCAAACTCGGGATGCCCGATCCTTTCACTCTCCTTCCCAGTGCAGTGGTATGGTGTAGGAGCAAAATCATAGGGTGTTTGACGGGATTCTATCGTTTGCGTACTCAATCCGTTTAAGGACCAAGCATATTCTTATCTAGTGGATATCATGCAGAGAGGGGTTCAGCGGCACGAGCTGGCTAGGACTCTTGAGGTCTTGGTCTTGACCAGGCCACTGGGGGTCCTCCAAGCTCCAGTTTCTAGTTATCGCTTGTTAACATTGTTGTTTTTTCTAGGTTCACTTTCTTGTGTCCCTTTTGTTATATCTTTTTGTATCATTTGCTTCTAGCTTTTAATATGTCTGATATTGCTTTACTGATTAAAAAAAAATCTTATTTACTTATGATAAATGTTTTATACGCTAATGCGTGAGGCGTAAGCGTCATGGGATTTGATTTTTTAATAATTGAATAATCTGAAAAATAATAAATAAATGAATATATTGAAACACTGGATTTTGGACGCTCAATTAACCCCCACGGCCCCACTTCACAAATCGCTAAAAAAAAGAAGCTAAATAACTCTCGTACTCTTCCACCTCTTTCTTTCCTTCTAATAACCGTAGTGATGGAAACTCTAGAAATGTATTGCTTACAGTTAAATAGCTCTCTGTACTCTTCCACCCATTTCTTGCTTTGTATTTTTTAAAGCTATTTTTTGCATTTTTTTTTCTTAATCAATGGAGAATTTGTAGTAAGAAATTCAAGGCATCTAGAAGTTTGTGATTATTTTACTAGCTTCAATTGTGGAATGTTTGGTCCTGATCATAACTGGGTTATGTGGAGGTCGTATGTTTATAATTATAACTGGTTTTGAGGAATAGGAACTATAGTAAAGACATGAATTGAATTTATGTGAGAGTGAACCCAAACACAGCAAGGAATGGAACTAAAGTAAGGAATAAGAACAACTTTGCTCATCATTAAATGGGGTTAAAACAAAAAATGCGTGAGTAGATCTCTCCCAGGAGTGAAATAAAAATTTGAGAGGGAGATTTGATGTCCGTCCATAGTGAGTAAAAAATGTGTGTGAGAGAGAGAGAGAGCGAGGTAGAGAGATGGAAAAGTTGCAGACCTCAATAGAGGAAGTGAAAAAAAGGGGAAGAAACGCAGAGCTGCAGACCTACAGAGAAGGGAAAAAAGAGAGAAAAAAGAGGGGGGGGGGGGGGGTACTTGGTTCTCTTCTTCCGTCCTTTATTCTTCTTTCCTGACTTCTCTTCTGTCAGTTTCTAAAATGGTGTGGGGTCTGGGGATTTTAAAGGGAGAGAAGAGAAGTCTAAAGACCTTTTTGAGAGATCTAAAAAAAGAGCATGTCTTTGAAAAAACATACCTTAACAACAGAAGGCGACCTAATACCGTGATGTGGATGCCTTTTTAAGTGCTTCTGTTTCGGGGCGTGCGCCTCAACATAGTTGCAACGGGGCGTTTTATGAATGCTACGCCTCAAGGCGTACCCTACGACCGCTTTTTAAAACACTACTTACGATACACAAAATTCAAAATTTATTTTATAAATTTTGAGTGAAAAACACAATTTGTTTACTTTATTCTAATGCTGATTACCAGAAATATCAATCTTGGCCATATACTAATTCAAGGTGTTGTGAAACTACAGGTCACTCACAAAACCATGTTGGAGCTTCTACATGTCATCACCAGGGCTACCAACATGGACTCTTTAACAGAGCATATACAAGAAATAAGTTAAATGTGGAAAGTGTGGGAGTAGTTGAGAAACTGTAGGAGATTTACGAATCCTTAAAACATTTCACGTGGCAAATTCTTTTTTGTTTTTTTAAATCCTTAAAAAATTATTGGGCAAGTTTTTTATGTGGTAAATTCTTTGTCATAATTTATATTTATGTTTGATGTGAGAATTCAATTTTTTTTATTAGGATAGGATAATTCATTCAAAAGATCAGGGGCAAGCCTCATGTTCAAAAAGCAATTGAATCCAAAAAGGACCAATAGCCCCCAAAAATGCAAAAGCTATACATAAACTGCAGCTTATAATTAGTTTAAAACATATGATTATATTTTCAATGATTGATCTTAATGCCTACACAAGCTCTTTTTGTATTTCTTATTATTCATATAAATTATGTGAATTTTCTTTTTCATTTGGTTTGTTGGATACATGTGTACTACCTGAGTTCTGTTTTTTAACTCCAGGATAGCATATTTTGCAAGTCTATCCTCAATGAGTTTGCGGTCAAGATGAATTTGGAAAAGCCGACTTATAAAACTACTCAGACAGAAGGGCTGCTTCCAATCTTCACCTCTTCTTTGGTTTTCGACGGTAAACCTTATACTGGTGGTGCAGGCAGAAACAAGAAAGAGGCAGAACAGTTGGCAGCACGTGCTGTTATCCAATCGATTCTGAGTACTCTTCTAATGCTTAGTTACATTTTAAAAGTTTTTGTAAATGATTAGTTGAAAGCATATATCTTCCACTCACATAAGCTCGTACACATATTTATGTCTGCTTTGAAAGTCTTTTTGTTGAACTATTGAGACTATTTTGCAGGTAATTCCTTGTCAGGGACTCTTCTTTCTCAAATTATCAAATCCAAAATCAAACTTTATGCTGCATTGCATAAAGTCAAGGACTCTGGCTTTGCTCATGATAGCAATGTTCTCATGGGAGCAAACCCAGGAAATAGTTCTGGGAACTCTTCAAGTAAAAGAAAAGAAATGGAAGTTACCTTGGGAACTGATAAGTTGCTCATTACCGCATGTTCAGATTCTCCTTTGGGACCACTTACTAATGTTCCTGTAATACATCCATCCCTCCATGAATTTAAGGAACCAAAAAAGGAATTATTATGTGAAACAAGTAGTGGTCCAGTTGGAAATGTGATGCTGAATCAGTTGTCAGGAGGTGGCTCCGCAGGACCAATTGGTTGGCCAAGTGAACTTGTATCTGATGCCCATGTCGTACAACCAAACCAAATGCAAAAAGAGGCCACATTGGTGCAGCTTTCTGGGGCTAGCTACAACTCCCAAGGTACAGATGTTGATACAAGTTTTGGGAGAAAGCGTCCTCGAAAGAACAAGAAGAAACAAAAGAAAATGCAAATTGATGAACAGTAAGTTTTTATTTCTCATTGTTCAGGTCCATAGTATTCTAATATGGATGTGTATATGGTGGTTTTTCTTTAAATTCTTCATACACGTGTGCGTCTGCATGTGCGTATTTATCTGTATAGTCAATTTGTTTATAAATTATTGTAGGAGTGCGTTAGTTTTGTGGGCCTTGACTTTGTTGCCATTATTCCAGCATGTTGTTAACCAGTGTTGGTTTTAGGTGTTACTTGTTAATAATGTTGCAAGATTAAAGAACAATGATGCTGATGTGGGACTAAAAAAAAAATGGTGCCAGAGTTATTATTGGTCATCACCTTATAATTGCTTACTATTGGACAAGGCTAAAATGCATTTACGTTTTTTCATTCTTTTTAATTATTTGAAATTCTTATACCTTTTCTATTTTTAAATGTTTTTTATAATAGTGGTTACTGAAATTCCCTTTTTATTTTTCGATGCTTTCTTCTTATGCACCATTATCTATTCCCTCGCATTGACCTCCTAAACTTCAGTCAATCAGACCTCCAAAATGCTGATCTTGTGGTTTGACATTGACATGCTCTGGTGTGTCGAGGAAGGATACTGTATCGTGTTCGTGCATCATTTCAAGCTCTAATAACATCATGTACAGTGTCATAGAGATTTCATTCAGTTTGAGTTGTACATTGTTTATTAATGTTTTGAGAATTGTTTTCACTTTTTACTTCTATTTAAGTGATTACCCATGTCACCTCAATGATCATGTGTACTCTATGGTTAATAGTCAATGGGCCATCCCACAACTGTCACTCTTACCTCCCAAGCTCCCCCTTTGGTTCATCCTTGAATTATGTACATTGAACACCCCCCCACTCCTTTTGTTTTCCTTCTGTCATAACAACTTTCTTGCTTTGCTGAGCAAGGTTGGAATCGTTTTATTTGGCTTGTTAGTTACAATTAACATAGAAAAAAAATGCTTGACAAGAATTGCAACTGGGATATGGATTTTGTAGCCTGTAGAGAGGGGGCAGATGCATGATGAATCTTGAATTGGATGGGGCACTGCCATGCAAGTTTAGGGTAGTGGTGTTGGATTACAAGCAAGCATAATGTGTGAGAATTTGGCCATCTTGCAGCAAAGATGACAGCAGTCAGCATAATACAGCCATTGTTGCTTTTTCTTAGCGGCTTTAATTGATAAGTAATGTAACAATCACATTTTAGCATAAGGTCCAACAGAAGGTTCTGCAGGTCTCTTTAAGGTAACAACCACAATCATTCCCTTCTACTTTATCATCTATAAAAAGTGTTCTGTCACTTCACTTCATGTGATTGATTGATAGACTTCGAATTGGTTTGGAATTTGCTGGATCAAGGCAATCTTCTTCTTTATGAATTGATACTTTTCCACTGAATTACGTTTTGAGATGTCTAGAATGTTTTTTCAACCTATCAAAAAAAATGCTTCAATTACCTGCATGAAGAGAAGTCCATCAAATGTGAAGGAACAGTAACATCAGTTGTCACCTTGTTAAAGTCAAACCATGAACTTTGGAAGTTCTTACAGGAGTTCAGTTTTTGAAGAACAACTAGGAGAAAACAATTACCAACCAAGTATGCAGGGAATAGAAATGCACCTTTATACTCTTCTGGCAAACTCTTGACAAACCTATGAGTTGATAGTTACTTCTCAAAGCCCTAATTAATTCTTTTGAAAATTGCAGGTTACAGATGGCGACAGTGCCCACAAATCAAGCCCCATCTTGTTCTGTAGCCTTATGAGTAATATGCTTCCCATGTTCCCTTTTGTAAGATGGTCGCATTGCCTCAGGGCTTTTGCTGACACTGTTGATTAGTGACAAACAAACTGGTTCCAATCTCACTTAAATGTATCCGTCTTTATTGGATCCAACAGAATTACTTCAAATGCTCTCTATGTTTGTAATCTTACCTCTTGGTTAATTCTCACTTCTATCAACAGTTTTTTTATTATTCTTTTCTTTATTCAAGCATCATTTATCTACAGTTATGAGGGTTATTCGGGGTGATTGGACCCTCCAGCTACATCACCTAAAGAGAATTTCTACCAATCTATTAGGAGTTTCTGACTGAGAATTGCCCTGCTGTTTCATTGCTTCTTTAAGTTGGAACAGATTATTCAGACTTCAAAAACTTTAATTAAGTGTAACCTGTGGCAATTTTTTTTTATCGATTTAAAAGTACTGCTTTTGAGGCATCTTTATTGTTGGGGAGTTCCGGAAAGTTGATAGACAGACCAATCTCCAGATTGGCTTATATTGATAGGCTGTTCGTATTTTCAAGGATAATCTCTAGTCTTTCTTTACCAAGATGAATGATGAAAGCCCGAAATGTGAGATTACATTCTATTTGTTTGTTTTTTGTTAAGAAACCTCAGAATTTTGTCAAGGGAACCCCCTCTTTGAGACAACTGCCTACCAAACTAATGGACCGGGTTGGTTCCAATGCTGCTATATTTGAATTGGGTTTATGTAGGCATTCAAGTGTTTGATTGCCTTAAGCCACTAAGCATTGCATTACAGGATCTGAGGCAGTGGGGCGCATCCTGCGAGACCATTTAAATCGACAGTGGAGCAATCCAAATCATTTGGCCATAAGGTTGGGTGTCCTGTCTTTTGCGAAGTCGTTGGAATGCTATGGCACCGGAAGAGTTCCATAACCAAAGGATAGGGAATGAGCATGGAAGATTTAACTCCTTGTAGAAGAGCTGCAAGCTGTGTCCTTGTCAGTCTTTTAGTGCTAATTGCTCTAAATACCACCTTTATAATAACCCCCTCGTCATTTATAGGTATTATGCCTCACTTATTTCTGTGCAGGAAAAATCATTGATTACTTACCTTGAGAAATAGGAGGGGAAAAAATAACTAAAGCTTGATCCATCTACGGCCTAGGGCACGCAAGATTTTGTACTGCCCTACGTAATGCTTGTTTGAAGCACATCATTCCGGGAGGCCTGATTTTGCACTGTTTGAGTGAATATCTTGCAGTACTTTTTGGTGCATCCTATATCATGAATCTTGAATTAATTACTTGATAACATTCCACCAAAAAAATATCATGAATCTTGAATTGTTATTTCGAGCTACATTTTCATCCCCTTCCCTTCCCTTCCCTTCCCCCCCCCCCTCTCTTCCCATTTTTTAACAAGACAAAAGGTGGGCATACAAAAAGCTGCCAATTTTGTCTGTTAAAAAAAAATTTTAAAAAGTGGATATAGTTTCGCCAACTTTTAATATAAATACATTTCTTTTGTATAGGTAAGTAAAAACTAAACACACACAATTAGACCTAAGGTAACAGCTAAGTTGCCATAAGAGTAAACCCACACACTCACTCCAAAAGGGGCTGACAAGTATTATGGATGACATTGATGACGGTGGTCAATGATGCTGAGTTTTTGGTGGGAAACCTGACTCAAATCAGATATTTCTTGGTTGTAATGAACTTCATTAACCTTTTCAACTTGCAGGCTCAATCCCTATCAGAGTACTCTTGCTGATCATAATTCTAAAATAGTAGGAAAAAAATGGGAAGTTCAGAATAAAGGAATGGGAAGTAGGGAAGATTTTGGTTATCATCCAAGGGCCAATGCTCCCGCTATTCTTGAAGGAAGAACTCGACCTGTTGCCTGTTGGGAGGTGTTTTTATTGGGACCAATTACAGAAAAAATCTATGGTTAGCTGATTAGCTTTGCAACTGAGTTTTGGATGACTCTTATTAGGATCAAGTAGTGTTGAGCCCTCTCATAGGCTATTTCTTTTGCACTTTCACTTTGGTATCTTCCACTCTTTTCAGCAACATTGTCTACAAAATAAATACTTTTAACAAGATGCTGAATCTCAATGCGTGATTTCCAAGTGGAATGGAACTCCTTTTTGCAGTAGGGTGAAAACAATATTGCGATTAGGTAGAAATTGGAAAATACCACCTGTGCAGAAGATTTCCATGGCAAAATGCACATTTCCCATTCAAGTGAAATCAATTTCTGTTCCTTGACAGTGCAATAAATAAGAAATTTCTTAAAACTGAACCTAACTGTAACAATCAATGTTGGCTTCTTAAGGTTTTAAGCGGCAGGGACAAGAAAATTGGAAATATGGGACATTTGAGTACATTTACAGAGTCCAAAAAAGTTGACTGTGAAAATTTTCTGGGATTCAAGAATACAATGAGGCACATCTAGTTCAAGATGAATCATTTTAGATTATAGCAGCTCTATAGAGATATTTCCCCCCGTCGACCTGACGGATATTGGTACTAACCTCTTCTAGCCACTTCCATCAAGCTGTCCATGAGAAAGAAGGTGTGCCATGTATTGCTGCAAGCATGGAAAAATGCCATGTCAAAGACCAATGGGCTACCAAGTGTTTCTGCAGAGACACTATTCATCAAATTCAAGCTGAATAATGCAAAAAAAAAAAAGGAAAAGAAAGACTGACACGGATTACGTAAGTGAAACAGAAGTTATTGCCATGCAATACTCTCTGCAAGGAAAGACCCAAGAAGATACAGAGAAAAAAAAGTTTCATCCCTTCCAGTTATTTTTCTCCCATGACTACATGATAAATGCAATAAATATGTGCCACAATTAAATGAATGACTGTTGAGATTGCTGATCGCAGCCTTCCACTAGCAAATTTGATGCCTCCTAGTCTGCTAAGTATCCAAGCACTTATTGCCCACTGAGCTAATGATCCATAATACCTATTCTAATATCCAACCTCTGTTTTCCTTCTCCAATTCTTAGATGATTTTCACTCCATAGATCATTCACTAAACCTATTACTGGGAAACACTTCATCCCTACATTGGTAGAGCACTAATATAATTACTCTATTAACATGATCAACTCTCCAAGTTTTATAATTGAATTCCGTAATCTTATAAAATGGCGGCAGTGAAGTATCCTGTTGAAGTTTGAACCATTGAAGTTTAAGATGAATGGAAGAGGAAATATCATAACCATCTTCATCTTCTGTACGAATGTTGAGGATATTGCAATTTCCAACTCAAAACTGCCCTAATTATTGCCATTTATGTTTTTTTAAACACTGTTAGTAGTAGGCATACACTGCAACAAGTTTTAATTCAATCCATTTGGGTTAGAAATAAAAGTTAACATAAGATTTAGGCTCTGATATAACGGACTAAATCACTTTTAGAATGTTGATGGCAGATCATGGTGTAGATAGGGGTGCAAAATGGGCTGGATTCAACCAAGCCCCACTGACCCAACCCGGCTTCCAGGTTGAGTTGGGATGGCCTTTTCAGCTTAGAATTGGACTTTGGTTGGGAAATCTCAACCCTGCATGGTCAGCTTGGGCTTAGGTTGAGGCATAAGGCAACCAAACCCGAGCAAGAAGATGCATATTAAGTATTTTTTTTTTATTATCATAAGATGCATATTACGTCTTAAATGTAAATTGCATATTCTATGTATAAATCTCCAGATACACAAGTAAGCAGGTCAGCTTTAGTGGTATGAGTTCTTTTCCTAAGAGTGGAAGGGTGTGAGTTCCAAGTCTCATAGCTATCTTTATTTGCTTATATCCCACTGAAAAAATTATATTACATAATAACCAAAGGCTACCCTGACCTAACACGGTTGGACCGAGTCAATCAAGTTGGACTAGGGGTTTAGAAATTAGCACCTTGAATTGATGCTTGCGTTGGCTTAGGGCCTTAGGTACATGCCTAAGGTGTTGCTCTTACGGTTTGAGCTCAGGTTGGCTCCCAACCTAGTCCAATTTGTACACAATTTGATGGCAGCATCCAAATGCCTTCACTAGGTTTTGGGGAAGATAGAGTCTATAGAGAGGTTAATACTTAATAGTGGCTAAATATGAGAAGGATTCGGATTGAGACCCAAGGGAGGTTAGGACTATGAACCCATCCTACCTAATGAAAAGTTGTGGGCCCACATTGATGAACCCATCCCACCAAATGAAAAAGTGTGAGCCCACATTGATAGGAAATATGAATTTGTACCACCTGGAGATAAATGATGACCTGTTAATTAGGTAGAGGGATGAACCCATCCTACATAGAAATGGGTGAAGGCCTACTCACCAAGGAGAGATAAATCAATCATATCTAGAAATAAGTGATGACCCATCAACCTGGGCTGGCGAAGGAATCGAACCCACACAGCAAAGAGGGCCAGGGCCCAATTCCTTCTCTATATAAATGGAGGAAGAAGCCTCTATATAAATGGAGGATGAAGTGGAAATTGGGTTGTGGAATACTTGAGAATTACTTTGACAAATCCTTTGAAAATATAAGATATATGAATTCAGACCAGAAAACACTATCATGACTAAAGTCGAGGCTAATTCCACTAAGGAGTGAAGGTAACCCTTAACACTGCAAGAGAAAGTCTAAGACATCACGAGTAACACTAACCTATACAAAGTGAGGTCCAAGACACCGGGAGGAACTTTTAATTTGCGCAATGTACTTGATATGCCTTTGTCTCAACTGTTAGCAGTTCATTCAAAAATAGAGGAGATTGTAGAGGAAGTGAAGCTCGAGTCCTTCCACCGGAGAGATAAGTCAATTACTATTCTATTTAATTTTAATTGGGTATTTTGTAAGGAGTTTAAGTACCTTATCTCTGCCAAGCAGTGCAAGCTTTTAAAGGGACTTGGATACAGTCCAGGCTTGGTTGAATCCCGAAGATGGGAGTGGCAATATCCCTTACACAATCACTATCTTAAAGAAGAGATTACGCACCTCTGCGCAAAGATTTGGAAATTAATTTTTTGATAATATTTTGTTAGTAGTCATTATATTGCAAGAAATTACACAAGTTTTTCAACAATCTAAAGATAGTTTTACTCCTGAATGGAATAACAAGTTTAGGAGGATGCTTCTTGCAGCAAGTGGGGTCTTCTGTGCCTAATAAATTTTAAAGGGAACTCTTAAAAAGCCTGCGCCTTATGTGGATATCATGCTCTTTTGGTTTGACTTGAAGAGCTTTACCAACTTGAAAAAGTTCTTGTTTTCTGATTAAGACATGAATGATTTGAAAAAAGCTAAGTTTATCTTCTTCTTATTTGATAGGTAAGGGATAATCAAATATAGATTTTTTAAAGAAAGGAACAGAGAAGTTCACGGGGAAGTGAACAGAAAAAAGAGAAAGCAAAAACAATTAAAAGGAAAAAGAGAAGACAAGGAATACAAGAAATGAGCAAAAAAAGGGAAAGAAAATATAGAAGACCATCCCAAAAGACTCTAATGACCTGCAAAAAACATATATATATATACCATCTTGTCAAAGTTGGGCCCGATCGAGCACCAATCATAAAATATCGAGGGAATATCAACACAATCTTTTATGTGAACCCGAAAAGTTGTCAAACACCTGTCTATTCCTTTCGGCTCAGATACACCAACATTAACATATAGCTCCCAAAAAGTGTACCTCCACAACACTGTCAAGGCCTATTCTGCATCCCGCAAAAACCAATTGGAGAATAAGTCCATGACAGAATGGGGGAAGATACCCTCAAACGTGGTGAGCCCGATGACAAAGATTCAATGAATAAGCAAATGATTTATAGACTCCTCGTTTGCTAAACACAAGGCATATGTTGTCAAGACTCCAACCCCTATTCTTAAGGTGATAGAACTGGATGATCTTATTTGGGCTGAAGACCAAAGAAAGAAAGAAAGAAATCATGGATGGAATACCACGATCCCACACTGCCCTATGAGGGAATGAGAGAAAAGAACTACAACGTAGGGGTGTCAACTAGCCGAGCTGGGCACGGCTTGGGCTCGGCTCGTTGGAATGTTACAGTTGCTCGGGCTCGGCTCGAGCTCAGAAAGGTCAGCTCAAGCTTGGCTCAGCTCAGCTCGAGAAGCACTATTTTTTTTTTTTTTGAGATAAGCACTACATTCGGTAAAAAAAAATTGCTAAAAGTTTTAGCTCGGCTCGATAAAAAAAGTACATTAAATATTTAATATAAATTTAACTTTTAAAGGGCATTACTATAAAATTAATTGAGCTGAGCCACCTATTGTTCATGCTCGGCTTGTTAATTTTTCGAGCTCACTTTTAAGGCTCGGCTCGGGACAACGAGCCCAAAGTAAAAGCTCAAGCTCGGTTTATTTAGAATCGAGCCGAGCTGGCTCGGCTCGTTGACACCCCTACTACAACATAAGCCTGAGAAGAAATATCTCACAGAGAACCGACCCTTGCGCTCCAAAACCCAGATTCTAGAATTAGAGCGCAAGTCACTAAGTCAGGTCTCTCAGAGAAGAGACGGCTCGACAACCTTAATAGGCCAAGGTTATCTTGGAATTAATCATCAGGAATATAATGGGACTGTCCTATCACAATCCAATAATATTGAGAAAATTCTCAGAATAACTAATTAGTATGATTTTCATTTGGCTTTTATCCTTGTGAATTCAGCAACAAGTTGATAAATGAAGTGAATTGGTCATTTGAAAGGAAGGACTTTGATTCCTTCTCCATTTGGGTTCAAGTTGAAGAGCCTTAACAAGAGGTTCACATCCCTTCAACCCAGCCTTCAAGGTGTTAGAGGAAATAGAACATGGATTCTGATCCCTCAAAGAGATTCCTCCCCTCAAAGGTTCCTTTGTTATCTCTACTTATTATTTTTATCTAGGCCATTCTTCTATCCCCCCCTTTCATCTCCCTTGCAATCAATTTGGCATCCCTTTTATTCAATGAAGTTACCAAAACCCCAAAACAAAATCTTCCAAACCCCAACAGTATTTCGAAGGCTCATTCTCTACCCTTCAAAATTAGTAGTTACAAACTCGGAGTTCGGGAAACTACTCAGCTTGGGAGAAATTCGAGAAAAATAGACAAAAATCAAGAAAAAAGGTTGGTCAAGAGATGAATAAAAAAATAAATAAGATTTTTAACTACGAAAACTTATAATGAATACATATCATTTAATAATTATTTATCAGGTAATTTTTCTAAAATACCGTGAATAATTTGCGTTTATTCACAAAATTTGACTTTTTGAAAAATGTGCAATATTTCAAAAAGTCATGAATACTTCATGAATTAGTCATTCCACAAAAAAGTTGCAACTTATTCAGAATTTTTTGAAAAAATCAAAGAACTTTGTTACCATGCTACCCTTATCACAAGATGTTAGTATCAAACTACAAAACATATTTGTTAATCTAATAAGTCTTTCAAATACTCTTGCAGCTGATAATGATTGATGAGACGAGATACAAAAAGAAAAATGAATGTGAATAGACAAGGGTCCTCGAACTTACCGAGTGATATGCATAAGGCGGTTTTCCTTGGCGCTCAAAATGTTTAGCCATGATGCAAAATTCAATCGGTCCCCACTCTTCCACTTCAAAGCAATTCCCAAGGGCAGCTTTATATAACTGCCAATAAATGTACATCATATCCATGACTGGAAGGCAATCAATCGATCAACTAAGCTGCACCCAAAAAAAGAGAGAGGAAAAGTTCCCGATTATGAACTCACAGACCTTTGCCGTGTCGGCTAGTAGCTCAGTTCCAGCCGGGAAAGCTGCATAGAATTGGTCAGCTCTAGAGATGCCGGCTCTAGTCCTACAAGGGTGAATACCATTTGAGAATTAAGACTTAGATTTTTTAGAATTATGTACCTGTTAAAGTAGTGAACAACTCACGTATTGCTTGTGTAGGCATAGTTCAAGACAGTAACAAAGCAATAAAACCCAGTATAGGAAACTATTCTCCTGAATTTCTGGATCCTCAGAATCGCTTTCCACTCGTCGTAGAGCCTCATGATTGATCACAGGGCATCCCTAAAGATGAAAAGATCAAAAGGGTCATCATAGAGTTATGATTATGAGCATGCAGATTTTGGTTCCAACTTACCATAGAGGCGTGCAAGAAAACTAGGACTTTCCAGGACCCTGACCAGACTTCTTTTTCTACTCGGAATACTTCTGCTCTCAATCTCTCCCTTAAGCTTTACAATTCAAGAAGAGGCTTTAGTTCAGACTAGAACTGAGGTGGGTTCTCTTAGTCGACAAAATGCAATTGAGCTAATGTTTTAGATAGGGCGAGTTGAGATAGTTCCTGAAACTCTTACAATAGTTTTTGGAGACCTAATCCATTGGTATGGAAGGAATTTTAGGGGCAGTTGGTGAATCTTATCTAATCTAATTAGAGATATTATAAGGGTGGTGGTGATACCCGCACGGCCGCACCCCAAACCAAAAATCAATGCATTCCCTCTCCGACCAAAGCACCCCAAAACTCCTCCTCCTCCTCCTTTCTCTCTTCTTCTTCCTTCTATATTTAGGTCCTGTTTTCCTGTTTTTTTAGAGGCATTCAAGTATTCAAAACTTGAGTGAGTGTTTGTGTGTGTGTGTGTGAGAGAGAGAGAGAGATGTGTTTGAGCTTAACTGAGAGTGAATGAGTAGGGAGAGAAAATTCCACTTGGATCTCCTGTAGTCCAATCACTGACACTTCTTTCCTCCATTTTTCATGCTTCGATTTAGTGCACACAGAAGAGAAACGAGAATATTATAAGAGAAATGGATACTGATGGTGTGGTTTTTCTGAGTTTTGTATCTATAGTGGGGCTTAAAAATACCACATCCATGGCATGAGGTTGGCTTCCTTGGAAATTATAGTAAAAATGGCTATCTGATGAGGAAATTTCAAGGTGATGTACCACACAGATCCTCATCAGAAGAGAAATGAGATTCACACGACCAACTACCCTTTGGTTTCAGGGTATGCATATCTCCCTTCACCTAGCTCATACTAATTAAATTCCAGGATACAATTCTAACATGAAATGGACCCCTTAGAGCAGGACGGCAGCAACAAATCTAGACTAATTAAGGCGGTCTCTAGTCTATAGAGACGGAAAACCCATCCAGGGAGGGTTCTCTTCAGCCATGGCCGTTCATCAAACTAGCCTTATTGTCTCCTTGGTCATGTAGACATGAGGTGTCATTAACAAAAGGTTGGTGCGTGTTTGTGGTGCTTTGGTTGGAGAGGGATTGCGGGAAGCTTTGATCATTGACATTACGAAGAGAGGAAGATGGATGAAGAAGATTAGGGCATATATGGAATTTAATTTTTTTAAGTGTTTTTTTTTAAGATTGGGGTGTAATCATCAAATTTTGGGGTGCGGGTATCACCGCCCTATTATAATTAGATCTAAAAATAAGGGTCATAAAATAAGCCCGTTTGATAAAATTAACTTATTCCCAGTATAAAAAGCTTTTATTCCCTCATGTCTATGTAATCTGAGACATAGTTCCCATGTTAAGTTACATTGTGTCACAACCTTTCAGAAGCCATACCAACAGTTTTATTGCAGGCCAGCTACCATTTTAATGGGTAAAGATGTTCACATGGCCAACACAAACTGACAACCCTATGCATGTAAGCACCCAATTTTGCACCCCTTTTATCCAGGATCAGGTCCATGGTCAAAGGTCCATTGGGATGAATCTGACCCAAAGCCTAGCACCTGGTTGTGTATGTGAACTTTGGTTGGAAATAAAGGATCACCCACTGGTTTGTGATATACTTCCAACTTCATTATTTGTGCACATCAGTATAGTTAAGGTGTCCATGCAATGCCTAGGCGATTAGGCCTTCCTAGGCAACGCCCAGATGATGCCTAGGCGATAAAAATGATTAAATTATATTTAGATATATTAAATATATGTATATGTAATATTAATATATATATATATATATATATATATATATATATATATTACATAAATAATAGATATATACTTAGTTTGAAGTTTTCTAACTTTTAAGGTCATTTTGAGTGTTGACTTTGGATGTTTCTTTTAGAGTTTAAATACACCACCTATATGGCTATATCTAAGATAGTGCTTTTAGACTTTAGAAGATAGTTTTAAAATAGAGTTTAAATGATGACTTTAAAATAGGGTTTAAAAGAGGGTTTTAAAATGAGAAATGTTTAACTTAACACCGCACATTCCACTGTAGTGGAATGTGCGGTCCTCATTGGTCCATGTCCAGATGTCCCCCTTTTAACACCCATCAACTTTGGTTAAGATTCACTCACCCCTAGGGTTAAGAAATCTAACCTTAGTTTTTGAAAAGGAAAAAAAACAAAAATATTAACTTTAATTTTCTTAAGTTTAACCATAGTTAAAGGGGTATTAAAAGGGACACGTGGACACATCATTTGACAACATAGTCAAATGTGTGGTGGGCCAATAACTGCCCTTTTAAAATATGGTTTAAAAGAGGTTTTAAAAGAGTTTTTAATATAGGGTTTGAAAATGGGTTTTAGAAGAAATTTTGTATGGACCGCCTAGGCGACCGCCCAGTGACTTTCACCTGCCTAGAGGAGCACCTAGGCGGTTGAGGCCCAAAAAGGCCTGGGCGACGCCTTGACTACACTGGTGCACATGCATGAAGGTGTGAGCTGCGTGACAGTTAATTGAACTGTATATGCTATAACTAAATTATCAGGTTTCATTTGTTTTGCTGCTGAGTCCAAGCAGATATTAGATCTGGTTAACCCTCCACCTCCTTTTTGTTCCTATCATTTTTTTTTTGGAAGGTGAGCTGGGTTTTTTTGTTCTTATCGTGTACATGTTTGATTTGTATTGTATCTGACTATCTGTCATAACCTTCAACTCCTTTTTGCATTCTCATTTATGCACATTCTAGTGCTCTCATTTCCAAGGGGGCTGTTGCAAATATGGCAGGTTTTGAAAATGGCAAGTCCCATAAAAACACAAAGAAAATAAATACAAATCCGATCAAAACAAGAACTGACGAATCAAAATAAATGAGATGAGCAATTAACTCGTGCAAGAACCAAAGTCAAAATTAAATCCAAACAAAGCAAGAGAAATTGAGAATGAAGAACAAGGGTTTGAGAGTCGACATTCAAAACCCTTGATATTTCAAAACCCTAGATTTCAGATCTAGGAGTACCTTAAAAAAAACTACATGTCAGAGATTGAGTTTAGGGTAGAGAAACAGATCAATCTTGGTGTGGCGGCTTCGGAGTCAATCTTGGTGTAGTTTCCCTTGGCGGAGGACAGGGAAGAACAACAGTCTGAAATAATGGAAAATATTGACATGTGTAAAAAAATTGTATTTGCCTGGACGCCAAACTGGATGGAAAAAAAAATCTTTGAAAATAATTTCCATTATTGTTTTTCCTTCCAAGGAATAGACCCTTTATTAACTTTTAGTATTTTAATTTATGAGATGCTAACCCCACATGCACACTTCCAAACTCTCACCGTGGAGGTACTGGTGACATGTGTTGCTACTTTTCTTTTTTACCTTTAGAACCGATGTTTAGGGGTAGCAATGACAAGTGTCGCCACCATGAGTTTAAAAGTGCCCATTTTCTAATTTGAATAATTTTGAATATTATAATCCCTAATCAAATTATAAATTGAATTATAAATCCAAATTATAAAAAATAATATCAATTTATTAATTTATAATAAAATTGTATATGGAACCAACACTTTTCTTTATTTATTTGAGAATTGAATTCTAAAATTAATTTTTTTTAGCTTTAAAAAAAAATAAAAGCCTTTTTTGTGATTATACTATTCTGGAAAACCTATATTGCAAAGCTCTTATTTATAAAATTAGGGTCTGTTTGAAAAATCTTATCTGTCAAAATAAGCACTATATGTAGGTCTTAAAATAAGAGCTTAAATTTTTATGTAATAACCCCGTTTGGTAATGCCATTCATATTGTTGGGAAAGAAAAGCACTAATTTGAAAAAATCATGTTTGGTAAAACACTCATAAAAGCTTATTACAAGCTTATTACAGGAGTGCTTGATGTCAGTTTTTAATAATGACATTTTACCAAAGGGGTGGTTTGAATTCTTTCTACATGGAACAACCTGCCCACTATATATCAGAATTTTTTTAAAACATATAAAAAGGAGACATGCCAGTGTGTTCCCAATGACAAATAGGGGCCTCTTTCTAGAGACAAACTACACTGGATTCATGAGTGTATGTTTGTAGATGAATTTAATTCTTGAACTCTCCCTAATCCAAGAGATGGCCCACTATTTAAATGGTTGAGATCTAGGGGTTTGTGGGACATGTGAATTTCTATCACAACATATACCGTAAAGTAGATTACTGATGAACACCAAAGCAAAAACTTCTAGCAGGCATGACCAAGACATGATGAGCATAGTGACAAAGTCGGGGGTCGGGAATAATTCGGCGAGGACCAAGTTCGGAAAATTTTGAAAAAATTCGGGAAAAAATAATAATATAAAAAAGTATCCAACAATTTGATTACGTAATAATATAGTTCGAAAACTCGGCAAGTCACTCGAGTAACTCAGCCGAGTTGTTCGACTCGGTTGAATTTCGAGTCGAGTCACCTCAAAACTCGAAGGAGGCACTATTTGCCGAGTTAATCGGGTGACTCGATCGAGTTAAGCCGAGTTTTTCGACTCGTCGGATTAGGTCGAGTCACATAAGGGTATTTTTATCATCTTTTTAAACCTAAACTCAAACGTCATACTATTTTTGCATCATATTTTTATTGGGTCTACAAAGACAACCTACTATGGGTATTGTTAAACCTAGTTTATAAGCTTGAAACTGTAAAACCAGCGTACTTTGAGTTCTTTTAACCCATGTTTTTCAAGTTATTACATATATTTTCTGAGTTGGACCGAGTCAAGTCTTTTTCGAGTTTTCCGAGCTACTCGACCCAGCTAATTTTCGAGTCGAGTCAAGTTTTCGGGTTTTTGAACTATGGGTAATATACAAAATAAGCTGTTTACTTTCTCGAAAAAAACGAATTATTGCAAAATTCATTAATAATTCGTGAAATTCGGGAACAATTTGCAAAATCTGCGAATAATTCGGCAAACCTAAAAGTTCACAAATAATTCGGAGAATAATTCGGCACACCTAAAATTCATGATTAATTTGTGAATTTTTCAAAAATTCGGAGAATTTTGTTACTATGATGATGAGTGATGGAATGTTATGAACATGGACCCTTTCCAGCAAGTATATCTTTTATTCTTCACAAGACCCGAAATTTCTTGTGGATGCATTTATATCCTTTCTATGTCATGCTTTCATTTGAAGTATCTAATATTATTATAACTTGGAGTATCTAATATGTCATGCTTTCCTATGTTCAAGTATATCTTTCTATGGCATGCTTTCATTTGAAGTAACTAATATTATCATATGTTGAACAGATTCCATTTATAACTTCGTCCTAACTTGTTACTGTTGATGTTTTCAGAGTGGCACTGTTTGGGGCACAAGTGGGCTCATCACCAACGAGTGTTGACATTACAAGCAAGAGGTTGAAAACTTATATTCACATGCTAAACTATTCATCACATGAAAGCAAATAAACATAGATTTGGGAGTGTTGACATCTCTGCAGCAATGTTGCTATTGTAACTCCTAGTTTCTCTTCCACCAAAAGAAGTTTCCTGATACTTAACATGAAAAAGTTTGTGTTGGAATTCTCAACAGAGGAGGATCTTAAACTGTTTTAGGGTTTCCCAGTATATTATTAGGATCCAGGTATTATATATTTCATTTTTCTTTCCTGCTGTATCATTTTTAATGGCTCCTTGCGCCCAGATAAAATATTGTTTTGTGCTTGAGCTCATAACTCAACTGGTTGATATAAGGCACTGCAACCACGAGATCCGGATTTCAATCCCCATATTACTCACCGAAAATAAATTATAATAGCATAAAATTTTTGAAATCTGTAATTAGATATATATGTTGTATTAAGATTTAATAGAAGAGTTGTTACAAACTGAAAGACGGATCAGACTTCCTTCACTGCTGAACACATAACAACAGGAGGAAGAAAACGTCTGAGAAGAAAAAATAAAAAGGGAAACCATCCAAGCTAAATCCAAACCATCTTTTAGCAAAAACCCTAATATATGGCCAAACCATTTCAGGCATGATTTTTAAAAAAAAAAAATCAAATCAAATGCGTAACACGAGGGTAGTGAGGGCAACGACTGTGGATGATTACTGTTGTGGGGACGAGTGCTTCACCAGCCTCTACCTTGAGGAGCTTCACCGACGACGACGAAGATTGAGAAAGGGAAATCTGTTCCAGCATGAAGATGATAAAGGATATGAAGGGAGTTCGTCTACTGTGAAAGGGTTTTTTGGAGCGTCATTCATAACTTAAGCGAATAAGCTTTCTAGTGGCATTTTAATTTTTGTATGAGGACACTTCAGTAAAAAAAAAAATATTTAGGGACCGTTTGGCATCATTTCTGGTGATTCTTATGTTTTGAAGAAGAATTGTTCTTCTTGAGAATATGTTCTGAAGATCAATTTTGTACTGGAAACCCGTTTGACAACAGCTAGAATCTGTTCTAAAGAACAGAAATAACAAAATCATGTTTGGATGGAATCAAAAAATTTATCTTTTTACATTATAATGCATCAAAATTTACTTAAAAAGTTATATTAATTTCCAATATGAATGAGCTGCAATGATCCTAATCAAACGAGATAATAAATTAACTTCTTGAGGAAAAAGATCAAAATCAAATGAGATATAAAATAATAATTGGAACTAATTTATTATTGGACCTAAGCAAACTAATAACTTCAAATTCCAGATCCCATACACATTCCCCGTTTGTTGTTAATTCAAAGCCATAAATAACTGATGGATAATATTATGTCATTAGCAGTAAACATAAGAAAATTTGAACGAAGTTACAACACAATAGGAAAAATTTGGGGTCCTAAGATCAACCCCATCAGGAAAATCGCTAATGAGCTTAAACTCAAGTCCTACGTCTCCAACTACAATAATCTCTCATCAAACACCTATAAATAAGAGTAAAAATATTGTTTGATAGTTTTATGTCTACAGGAAATAACTTATACAGTATATCCATGGTCCAGGTTCTTCAAAAACATATATAGTGCTAAATTGGGAAATGCCTATTAATGAGGCATCCATACACCACTGCTTTAGACATTTTATCAAACATCTCCCATGCATTGTGTATGCACTGTTTTAGAACTTCAAATAACACAATATATGACTGTTCTAAGCATTTTGTCAAACAAATACTATCCATTATGTGCTACTGCACAAGTGTTTCTAGGGACATCAGAATTTTATCAAACCACTTAACACAAAACAAACCTGAAGATATAGAGAATAAATCTAAGGGTTTTGTTTTTATGGATTAGAGAATAAATCTAATAGAAAGCATAGAAAAGAGAGTAGAGTATGAAATAAATTAGGCGTGATCACGTATCCACGACCAGAATCAGCACCAATACCATCAACCCCCCACCAAAATTCTTCGACCGAAACCCAGTCACGGGGTACCAAAATCGGCGATGTTCCGTACATCAAGGTTCGGTTTGAAGGGGGACGGAACCCCATGAGAGAGAGAGAGAGAGTGACAGAAAAGCTACCTTGTCGGAGAGCGGCCCACCGGAAAAGAAAGTCGCCGGAGAGATGGAAGAGCCAAGGTGGTCGCCGCTGGTTCACTCTCAAAGAACCTACGTGTGAGAGATGTGAGGCCGTGTTTTTATTCATCTTCGATAGTCCTTCTTAAAAATGGAGTCAAATCCTCTACGGTGATAACCGGATTTGGCAAATCCGGTTATCATCCTTTGAGGTGGCCACGTGTCCCCCTTGACACCCCTTAACTGTGGTTCCGATTCACCCACCCATCCTTGGTTTTTTTTTTTAATATTAATTCTATTTTTTTAATATTTTCATATTAAAATACCCTAAAAACAGTTTTTTAATTTTTAAAAATAAAATTAATATTTTTTTCTAAAAACCAAGGATGGGTGGGTGAATCTAAACCACAGTTAAGGGGTGTCAAGGGGGACATGTGGCCACCTCAAAGGGTGATAACCAAATTTGCCGGTAGAGGATTTGACTCCCTTAAAAATATATTTTTTTTTACTTACTCAAAAATATGAGAATGCTTCTTGGAAACTAGTCGAACACCATTTTAACACATCATGGGCTTTTCCTAGTGGTAGTGTATCTGTAATATCCTAACCCTAATTATGGACCCAAGTAAGCTCATAGACTAAATTCAAGACAACACAATGTTTTAGTGGTATTAGTGGCAATTGTGGTAATTAATGTTTCTTATATTTAATTTATTATTATTTAATTTTTTGTTTATTATTAATTATTGTGTGAGGGCCTAATCATTAAATTTTAGTGGGCCCAACAAAACCCAAATTTGTTGAGGACATCTTTATCTTATAGATTTTGGATAGGGTGCCACCTAGGTTGTGAGCACATCTCAACTATTTTTTCTCTTATTTAATTTGAATTCAAATTGTGGGAGACTTGGTCAAGGGACACATGGCTCCTTGTAGTTGAATAAGGAGATTCAAATGATGGGTGAAAGGTTATGATTGCAACACATGTCAATGATAGAGAAAAAGGGGCTTTGAGTAGTTATTAGAGAGAGAAAGAGGGAAAGTGGTCAAAGAGACCAATGAGAAAGTGCCTTGCCACACCTTTGAAACTCAAAAACGTGGGCACTATGAACACCTACTATTACCTCTTTCAATCCCTTCTCATTTCATTAAGTCATTTTATCCTTCTCATCAATTTTCTTGCAAATAACATTAACACCTAGTTACGTAATCTAGAGGAAGATCAACCGGAAGAACAAGCTTGAAGAAGGAAAAGATCAAGATTGAAGAAATTCACCGAAGTAAAACAAAGGTAGGTTCACCTTTATTCTCTTTAAATTAACGCACGACATTGAAAGCATGATCTAGATCTATTTTATTTTATTTAGTGTGTTTATGCATGTTATGAAATATATAGTGTGCTAAAAAAAAAAAAAAAATTTGTAAGAAATGCATATGATAGATTGAATGCTTGAATATAAAGTCATTGATTTATGTGTTTAGTAGATCGAATGGTAATGTGGTGCATTAACGAAGGGCATTGGGTCCTTGCGTGAGAGCCCCTAAAGGAGCAAGCTAGGACCATGGATCCTTGGGTGAAAGGCCCTAAAACCTCTGGAGAAGATCCCTTGCTTGGGATGGCTAGGAGTTTTTAGAAATTGGCCGGGAAGCTTTGAATTTTCATATTATTATCCTAATGCTTTACATATAAATTTTTGTTAATTGCATGTATGATTTTGCTCCTTGTTATGTGTTAATTTTTAAGAATTAGGGTGTGTTCCCTACTGGGCTTCATTGCTCACCCTTTATTATTAATTTCAGATGCTTAATTGAGGATTCATGAAGATTGGACTGGAGAAAGAGAGGACTTTTCATTACTGTTATTTTTATTTTTGTTGTGTTTGACATGTATTGGGTAATAAGAGGATGATTTAACGAATAGTTGCAGTACTTGAATTGTTGGATTTTAATGAAGTTGATTTCATCTCATTATTAGTATATGTTTTCTTTGCTGTAAATTTATTGTGCTTTGGATCAGTCTTTTTTATATTTAAATCAGAAAATTAAATCTCAAGGAGTTCCCTATTGATTAAGGAGTTATAAAAAAAAAAATGGGGACTAAAAATGATAAAATTTATATTTATTTTGCATTTTTCTATTTGGAATTTCATTGATGTCTATAATTCCAGTAGTAGAGTTTTCATAATTCTTTGAATCTAAGAACCCGTAGTAGAGATATTGTAAAGTTGAGATAGTGATTTTCAAAGGTTTAAGTTCAATCAGTTATTAAAAAAAAAAAAATGGTTCTACTTAGTTTGAGTAACAATCCAATTTTTAAAGTATTTATTAGTATCATTGGTCTTGTTAGTCTATAAAATTCTAGCAACTAAATACTTGGATTTAATCACATTTCTCTCACCAAAAATTTATTTGAAGTACAATATAGGAAAATATTTTCAAATTGGCAATCGAGTCTAATTTCCTTCTAAGTATGAATAAAAAAATATATATATACATAAATAAAAACTAATTTTAATATGCCAAAAACATCAATTCCAAATTTAATTACTAATTAACTCTCACCCCCGAATTCTGGATCTCAGGCCAGACCATAGATAATGGGCTGAGTTGTGAGTATTTAGAAATCGGGGCTTAACAGTATCTCCCTTTGGGGAGTTGCGACTTGTGTTCAAGTCTTTAGTGTGGTGGTTGACGCCCATCATGAGTGTTAACCCCACTGACCTCCTAACCCCTCACCTATGAAGATAAATGATTAGGACCAACAAAAAAAAAAAAACATAATTCTTACATTTCTATTTCCAAGAAATAGAGAATCGTTCCATGAGAGTGATGCCAACCCCCCATTTAGATTTGTCTTAATTGAATTCAGCCGGTGTATTCGAACTTGATTCCTTCCCCCAAAACATCATTTATCTACGTTAATACGGTCAGGTCAGATGTTAGCTTAGGCATTGGAGCTCTTGCAACTCATACCTTTGGGGGGATTGGATCCCCCGACCTCCCTCCAGTGAAGGCCATACTCCTACCACTCATGCAAGAGGTGGGGATGTAGGCTAAAGGGAATTAGGAGGCAAACCATTTAGGTTTCTTCATTTTGATAAAATTCAATTATTCTCAAATACTTTAGGAGTTGAAGTACAAAGTTGTTGCAATCTTGTAATAATGAGGGATAATCATCATCTCTTTCCGTAATTACAAAAGCGCTACCAATTTACAATAAAAAGGACAGCTCTAGGAGGGGGGGGGGGGGGGGGGTTAAAAACTTGAGTTGAGATTGAGGGTTGGGTGAGTTTGGTGTGTGTGGTTAGTATCTTATAATAAAAAAATAAAAAAAAAAGATGGCTATACTTGGCCGTGAAGTTGAACTCCGCCTCAAAATTACACTCATATTTTAGTCATGTATAAGAGTGTTAATAAATAAGTTTAGATATGGGATCTTCTTCTGTAGTAATTGGCGAGAAGATTGGTAGCTTTCTTTTCTAAGAGCATTCCTAGCAGCCTCACCAAAATAACTTTTTGGTTATTTTGGTGAGCCAAAAGACTAAAAAGGTGCTAAAATGACTCCCAGCAGCCTCAACAGAATGAAGAAATCCCTTTGGTGAGTCTACAGTACTCACCAAACTTGGTGAGTACTGTAGACTCACCAAAGTTAAATCTTCTCACCCTTGGGCCCACACAAATAATAAAATAAGGTTTCTCTCTCTCCCTTTCTTTTTTGTGGTCCCACACAAACAATAAAATAGTATTTTTCTCTTTCTTCCTTTTTCGTTTTCTCACACAAGTGATAAAATATTGCTTCTCTCTCCTTTTGTTTTGGTTAAAATGGTGAGGCTGTTGGGAGTGTTTTAAAAAAGTGGCTCACCAAAACCACTTTTTGTGGGTTTTGGCTATTTTGGTGAGTGAAATTTGGTGAGGCTGCTAGGTAGGGCTGTCAATGGACCGGATCATGATCCGGATCCGATCCAATTAGCCAGACTTTGGACCCTATATGTGATCCGTCAGATCGGATTCGGATCGGATCGGTGGAATCCGATTATAATCGGATCGGATCTGGATATAGGGTGATCCGATCCGATTAAAATCCGATCCGATAATAATAATAATTTTTAATTATTTTAAATATATTATTTAGATTTTCTATGTATAAAATATTAATTTTAAAAAAAATTAACATTAATTAAGGTATTATTAGATTGTTTATTATTAAAATAGATTTTTTTAAAAAAAAATAACCTTACTCGGATCGGATCGGATCGGATTCGGATTGGACGATATATAATCGGATCGGATTCGGATCGGTTACTTCATGATCCGACGGATCTCGGATCGGATCAGTCGGATTCTTAATCGAATCGGATTCGGATCTAGGCAGATCCGGTCCGAATCCGATCCGTTGACAGCCCTACTGCTAGGAATGCTCTAAAGTGGCAGTACTCATAAGCACGTTTTTTAATTATTGTGTCGGTTAAATAAAACTTTAGTTGACATGCACTTGAACATGTGGAAAACATTTGGATGGACACTTGGCAGTTGTTACTAGACAAAATCCCAAGTAGGGGTGTAAATGGGTTGGGCTGGCCCGAACCTGACTTAGCCCAATTAATAAACGGTACGATCAGCTCACTTATTAATTAGGGTGATTCACCTAAAAGGTCATACTTTGCAATTTTATTATCTAAAAGGGTATGCTTTTAACATATTTATCAAAAAATGCATACTTTGTATTTTAATTACCTAATAAGGTGTGCTTTTGACATATTAACCCCTTAGCTACGCATATAAAACCCAAACACGAATAAGGGTAATATTGGAGCACATACCCTATTTGGTAAAACTTTTCAAACCATGTCCTTTTAGGTAATATTTTTTTTTAGGGTGACTAATCGGTACTTATCTCTATTAATTAACAGGGCATAAACGGGCTGATAAAAAATTATGGGTAAAAATTTGCCTATGAACTAAAGGATCCTAATTGGGCTTCGTTAGTTGGGCTAAGCCTAGTTAGAAGCCTATTGAAGCAGGCTACAAGCTTTAGACTCCAAGCCCAACCCAACTAATATTGAGTTAGACTGGCCAGCCCAGCCCGCCCATTGACACCCTTAATCCCAAGTCATATGTTTATCAGTTTATTTTAGTAGAATAAATTAATAAATTCTTTCAAAGGGAATTTTTAAATACATGCCTAGATATTTTGCTTTTTAAAAAGGGCAGCGCATTAGACTATGTAGTCTAATACCATGGCCATGTGTCCCAATTGACACTCTTTTAACTATGATTAAGCTTAAGAAAATTATAATTAATATTTTTGTTTTTTTGCTTTTTAAAAATCAAGTTAGATTACTTAACATTGGGAGTGAGTGAATGTTAACTACAATTGATGTGTGGTAAAAATGGGGCATTGACCAAAGAGGACATGACACTAGATTACATAGTCTAATGCGGCAATAAATTAAGTATTTTTTTTAAAAAAAAGTGTTAAATTTCACCATTTATAGTTTTGTGACAGTATTATCCCAACTAAAATTAACAAATTCCTTCTGTATCCATTTATATTATGCCTCGATTTTCTCATTTGATTCCTCACCTCTCTCCGCCATAGTTGTGCTATAGAAGTTCGTGTCATATGCAATTCTTAATAGATTTAGTCTAAGGGCACTCCTAGGTAGGGGTGATATCGAGCCGAGTTGAGCCGAGTAGTGGAATGCTCAGGCTCGGCTTGAAAATTTACATTGATGTTCAAGCTCGGCTAGAACTCGACTCGAGCTTACCACCCTGTGTTCAAGCTCGGCTCGTGAAATATACCTTAAGCTCGAGCTCAGCTCGATTTGATTAATTCAACATTTGAATTGGGCTTATTTAGAAAGCCTCAATCCAACTTGAGTTTGGGGTTTGGGCTTGGGTTAAGGCCTCGAGGAAGCATATAAGCAGAAGAGAAATTCATATCAAATAATTTAGGGAAATAGTTAACATACCCATGGATCCCATTTGGGAACGGAAAGGCTGGTCCTCATTGGTCCATGCCCCAATTTTAAATACTCACCTATTATGATTAAGATTTACTCACCCTTAGGGTTAAGCAATCCAACCTTGGTTTTTCAAAAAAAAAAACACCAAAATCTTGGTTTTAATTTTGTTAAGCTTAACCAAGGTTAAAGTGGTGTTAAAAGAGACATGAGGACACAAGGTAAGATAGGAAACGGACCTATGGGTCCGCTAAGTAGTGCTCAAGAATTTAATATTGATAGTTTAAATTTAATTTTGCTGTATTGATAGGTCTCTACGTAATTACTTTATTTGTTTTTTTGTTAACCTTTGTTTAAAAAATATATATTTTAAATAATTCTATATACTTAACTAACAAAATAAATATATCTATTTTTAGTATTTAAATAAATTATCTATATTATATATATATATATATAATATATGTAATCAAACTGAGCTTTTATAGAGCCGAGCAGGGGTGTATTCAAGCTCGACTTGTTTACTAAACGAGCTCGAAAACGGTGTTCAAACTCAGTTCGTTTACTAAATAAACAAACAATACTCAAGCTTTTAACTAGTCGAGCCCAAATAGTTCACGAACATTTTGTTCAAAAACCACCCCTACTTCTAGGTCCGCACTGCTCTTAAATAATTAAGAGGTTAAGATTTATAAGTATATTTGAAAGTCCCTATACCTATAGACTGATTTTTTAATGATAAAATTGTATGTATTTCATGACGTTGCCAAGCTTTGTTCAAAGTAATCGCCTCAACCATTCTGAAGTTTCGAGGCACGAAACGACGAGAGTTTGGAAGTTTGTGGATGGTCGATAAAGCACTTTTGGCCTTGGCTTTGCCTCATAGCCGGTTTAATTGAAACTTAAACTTGATTACGAGGATAAAGCTTAGGGCCGGTTTGACACCACTCTTAATGAACAATAATCTATTCCTTGATATTAAGAACTCCTAGGAAATAGAAAAAAAGTTCATTAGGAATGATGCAAAACGGGTCCAGAGTAACTCAAACAATGGAAACACCCCCTTCCTCTTAAACCTCGTTATCACAATTTGAGAGTTGATTTACTGCAGAGGTGCAGTTTCTAATTTCATGGAGGGTCCTTTCTGATTTTATAGAGCGGTTTTCGATTCCACTTAACTGTTTGTAAAGCGGTTTTCGATTCCACTGTTTTAATTTGTCTCATGTAAAAGTTATTTTTCTTAAAAGGCTGACAAGGGAAAAGACGAGTAATCTTTTTACCTTTTCTCTTTATTTTTTAAATCAATCATTCAATACTTTTGTTCAATTTTTTTTTCTATTTATTTATTATTAACATTTTTATCACTATATTTTAGTAAAAATAATATTTAAGTTTTTGGATATATATCTTTACTATTATAATGAGAGAGCCATGTCGTAGCTTGATTTTTCCGAAATTTTCAATCTACCTTTTTTATCTTTACTATTATAATGGGAGAGTCAGGCGTAGCTTGATTTTTCTAAAATTCCCAATCTACCCTCTTCACTATTATAAAGGGAGAGCCAGGCTTATGCCTGATTTTTCTCTAAGACTACCACTTGCTCATCTATCTATTTAAATAATAGAATCTATGCCAATCGTGATTGAACTCGGGAAGAGTTCAATCACACCTACGGGTTAACACGTGTCCGTTTATCTCTTATTCACGGTGGTTAGCATGTGCCACTTGCTGGTATATATAAATAGATTTTGCTAGTCTAGTCACAAATCTTCCAAAGGAGCGCTACAAATGTCAAATAAATTTTAAATGTTAAAATAATGAAAATTCTCCACGTTTATGAAAAAAATTGGAGTAAATGTTACTGGGTTAGCACTCCTCCATGTAGATAATATAGATATTAGATATACCCTGATGTTTTGGGGCACTCTTGACGGTATTTTAAATTAAAATTTGACACTCTCGACTTTAGTTACTTAAGTTTTAGGAAAATGTTAGTGAGACGGTAAAAGAGCCGAGGCTTCCAAGACCGTGCATTGATGCACAGGATTGCAGGTGGGGCCTACATGTGAACGTGGCCCACCTGAAATCACGTGGCCCACCTGAAATCACGTGGCCCACCTGAAATCACGTGTACGCATGCACGGTCTCGGTAGTCTCCACTCTTTTGCGGTCTAGTAGCAAAATCCTATATTTTAACCGGGAAAAAAATTAATCTAAACTATAGTTTACTTTTGTATTTTGGTCGGTACAGCTGAAATTTCAAAGATTCCATGACGTAAATGGCCACGTGTCGTCTATAAAACTCCAAAGCATGTAATCAAACTTGCCAATAGCAAAACTGCACAATCTAATGGAGTCAACACTGAAGCTACTCATCATCGTCTTCTTTCTCCACCTCTTTCCGGCCGATGCCACTTCGTTCTTACCTAAAGAAGCCCTCCCCACTAAATCCGGCTACCTTCCGATCAATTCCACCACCGGTTCCGCCATTTTCTTCACTTTCTATGAAGCTCAAACCCCCATTTCTCATCTCTCCCAAACCCCTCTCCTTGTTTGGCTTCAAGGCGGCCCTGGCTGCTCCTCCATGCTCGGTAACTTCTTCGAGCTCGGTCCATGGCGTTTCAACTCCGCTAACAAAGTCCGAGAAAACCCAGTTCCCAGTTCGAATCCCGGTGCTTGGAATCGTCTCTTTGGCCTCATTTTCCTCGATAACCCGATCGGGACAGGATTTAGTATCGCTTCTACACCAGAAGAAATCCCCAAAGACCAACATACTGTTGCCAAGCATCTTTTTGTTGCTCTCCGATCGTTTATCTCGTTAGACCCATCATTTTCTTCTCGCCCAATTTATATCACCGGCGAGAGTTATGCCGGAAAGTATGTTCCGGCGATTGGGTACTACATTCTGCAACAGAATTCCAGGCTGCCGGTCTCCCGGCAGGTAAATTTAGGGGGAGTTGCTATCGGAAATGGGTTGACGGACCCCTCTACTCAGGTGGCTACTCATGCCGTGACGGCATACTTCTCTGGCTTGATCAATGAGAAACAGAAGATCCAGCTCGAGGAAATTCAAGCTGAAGCGGTGAGACTGACCCAAGAAGGGAAATGGAGTGAAGCAACAGATGCACGTACTGGGGTCTTGAATTTGTTGCAGAACATGACAGGACTAGCTACTTTGTATGATCTAAGGAAGAAGAGGCCTTATGAAACTGATCCGGTCAGTGTTTTTCTGCAGAAGGAAGAAGTACAGAAGGCTTTAGGCGTGAAGAAATCGATGATTTGGGAGGAATGTAGCGACATTGTTGGGGCTGCTTTGCACGAAGATGTGATGAAGAGTGTGAAGTTCATGGTGGAGGAACTGGTGAAGAAGAGTAAGGTGTTGCTGTATCAGGGGCAGTTTGATTTGAGAGATGGTGTGGTTTCAACCGAAGCTTGGGTGAAGGAAATGAAATGGGAGGGACTGGATATGTTTCTAATGGCGGAACGGAAGGTTTGGGAAGTGAATGGAGAGCTTGCTGGGTATGTGCAGAGATGGGGAAGCTTGAGCCAAGTTGTGGTTTCAGGAGCTGGGCATCTTGTTCCTGCTGACCAGTCATTGAATTCTCAGGCTATGATAGAAGACTGGGTTCTGGAGAGAGGATTGTTTGCCAATGATTTCAGGGGTTATCTTTGAATGTTGCTCGTCTTTGATAGCTGTGGAACTTAGGAACTCTACTATTGAATAAAAATTAAACCTGGGATCCTTACCAGGGACTATTACATCCAAGGGAGATTTCTCTTTTCTCATCTAAATTTGTAGAACAGATTTGGATCTTATATTGCTTTCTTTTCAGTGGCATGAGAAATTTACTTTTCAGTAACAAAACAATGAAACATGACATGACAATTACATTACAATAGTCCCCCTAGAATCTCGACACGGAGAACGGATTTTACAACTGTTCTCTGTTTCTGTAAACAATTACAAATATATTTTTTTTGGATGGTACTCAAACATAAAGGAGATTCGAGTTCAACAATTTAACCTTTAAATGATCAACTGATATTTCCTTTTGTTGACATCAGCTATTAAAACTTCATTAACTGTATATCGCAGATCTTCCTTGACAAGAAATCCATCTTGGAACTGTTTTACTGTCTGGCATCTTTAAAAATGGTTCCCATCAGGCCATCATCAATCCCGCAAGAAAAAATGTGATTTCATCCTTGATTTCAATAAAAAGGGAAGGCACTTGTTCCACCCTTTCTTGCATGCACAATCTTTATCAAGGCCTTGAAATTTGTACGAGTTAAAAAGTGAGATCACCACTTGATCATCATGGACCTATTTTCATAACTTGATGGAAGGCCCCTTCTCTAGAGAAACATGCTGCTCTCAATTTTATCTTCCACAGATCCTGATGCAGTAAAGAGCAATGTCCATCTTGGCCGTTTCCTTCTGGGAGTCACCAGTAATCCCCACAAGAACATGAACCTCCCATCAAAATGATGATAGCGGTTAGAATCCCATAAGATTCTCAACCTTCCTAAGATCTTGGATACATACCTGATGGCATTGTGGCAATCTTCGCACACCCGTAGGTTCTTGATCACCCTAACTGGTCTCCCTGATGGTACAGTCAAAATCCCAAATGCCACAGCTAGTTTCTCACTGTGAAACTTGAGCATGTGCTCCTCCTCCTCTTCCATGTCATGTAACACCATATTCTTTGAGGAAACATATCCCTCCCTCTTCATCTGCAGATCCAACTCTTCTAGGAAAGCATAGACTATATCCTTCTCAGGGTTCACTGAATCCCCAGCTGCAAATGTATGAACCTTGTTCTGCCCCTCAATCTTGTTAAGAAATATAGGGTTGTTTATTAAGGGTTTATTAAGGGTAGAATAGTCCTTTTATTTACCTGCCTTTTCAGCTTCCTTTCTTTAGCCTATATATAGTCTCTTTGCATTTAGGTTAAATACTCTTTTAGTATTTTTGTATTAGACAACATCAATGAAACCCTAGCCTCTTCTTTTCTTATTTTTTGTGTTTCTCTTTATTTCATTGGATTGTTTAACATGGTATCAGAGCAAAATTTCATGGGAGGAAATTTAATCTCAAACACAGATTTCGCAGATCCAACTGGTATCTCGCATCGCAATCTGGTATTTCGTTTTTCTTTCTTTTGCGTTCTGGTTTTCTTTGTTTATTTATTATGGCGGGTGAAAGAGACGATTCGCTTCAGTCTGTGAGTGTGAGATTGGATGGAAAGAATTATTCGTATTGGAGTTATGTGATGAAAAATTTTCTTAAGGGTAAAAAGATGTGGGGATATGTTAGTGGAACTTCTGTGAAACCCAAGAATACCGATGAGGGTTATGAAACTTTGATAGATGCCTGGGAAGCAAACAATGCGAAAATTATTACTTGGATTAACAATTCTGTTGAACATTCCATAGGTACACAGTTGGCGAAGTATGAGACAGCAAAAGAGGTTTGGGATCATCTACAGAGGTTATTCACTCAATCAAATTTTGCAAAGCAATATCAATTAGAGAATGACATACGAGCTCTTCAGCAGAAGAATATGAGTATTCAGGAGTTTTATTATGCTATGACAGATCTTTGGGATCAATTGGCTCTTGCAGAATCGACAGAATTAAAGGCATGTGGTGCCTATATTGATCGTAGAGAGCAGCAACGGTTGGTACAGTTTTTAACGGCACTTCGCAGTGATTTTGAAGGACTTAGAGGTTCAATTTTGCATCGTTCTCCACTTCCTTCTGTTGACTCAGTTGTCAGTGAGTTATTGGCTGAAGAAATACGTCTTAAGTCTCATTCTGAAAAGGGAATTCTTTCTACTTCTAATCCTTCTGTGTTAGTAGTACCTTCTAAGCCACCCTCTAATAATCAGAATAAGCCTTATACAAGAGTTGCCTTTGACGAGTGCAGTTTCTGTAAGCAGAAAGGCCATTGGAAGGCTCAATGTCCTAAGTTGAGACAACAAAATCAATCACAGCAGCAATCTCAAGCTTGGAAGCCTGGCAACCAGTCACAATCTAATGCTTATAGACCACTTCAGGGTTACAAACCACCACAGTCTAATACTGCAGCAGTAGTTTCATCAGGTCCTTTCACCGATCCTAGTACTTTGGCTGAGCAATTTCAGAAGTTTCTCTCCTCACAGCCACAAGCTATGTCTGCTTCTTCTTACGTAGGTCAGTTGCCTCACAGTTCTTCAGGTATGTCATCTTCTATATGGGTCTTGGATTCTGGAGCTTCACATTATGTCTCCAGATTCTTCGTCTTTTGCTTCTGTATCTCCTTCGTCTTCTATTCCTGTCATGACTGCTGATGGCACTCCTATGCCTTTAGCAGGTGTTGGCTCTGTTGTCACGCCTCACTTGTCTCTCCCTAATGTTTATCATATTCCGAAACTCACATTAAATCTTGCTTCTGTTGGTCAATTATGTGATTCTGGTAATTTAGTCACCTTTTCATCTTCTTCTTGTTATGTGCAGGATCTGCAGTCTCAGAAGCTGATTGGGACAGGCCGTAGGAAGGGGGGACTATATATTTTGGATGAGTTAAAAGTGTCAGTTGCTGCTGCTACTAGTGTTGATTTGTCTTCTTTTCACTTGAGTTCTTCTTCTTCTAGTTTTTATTTATGGCATTCTCGTCTTGGTCATGTTTCGTCTTCTCGTTTGAGATTTTTGGCATCTACAGGGGTTTTAGGAAATTTGCAAACTCATGATATTTCTGATTGTAGTGGATGTAAACTGGCAAAATTTTCAGCTTTACCTTTTAATCGAAGTATTTCTGTTTCTTCTTCTCCATTTGATTTGATTTATTCTGATGTATGGGGACCTTCTCCTGTTGCCACAAAAGGAGGGTCTCGATATTATGTTTCTTTTATTGATGATCATACTCGTTATTGTTGGGTTTATTTAATGAAACATCGTTCTGAATTCTTTGAGATATATACAACCTTTCGAGCTCTTGTCAAAACTCAACATTCTGCTGTTATAAAATGTTTTAGGTGTGATTAGGGTGGGGAATATACTTCTCATAAATTTTGTGAGCTGCTTGCCTTAGATGGAACTATTCACCAAACTTCGTGTACAGATACTCCTGAACAAAATGGTGTTGCTGAAAGAAAACATAGGCATATTGTTGAAACAGCTCGTTCTCTCTTGTTATCTGCCTCAGTTCCTAGTGTGTTTTGGGGTGAAGCTGTTCTTACTGCTGTAAGTTTGATTAATACAATTCCATCTTCTCATATTTCAGGTCTGTCTCCTTTCGAAAAGTTGTATGGGTATGCTCCTGATTATTCTTTCTTTAGAGTTTTTGGTTGTACTTGTTTCGTTCTTCGTCCTCATGTAGAACGCAGCAAGTTGTCCTCTCGATATGTTATTTGTGTCTTTCTTGGTTATGGTGAAGGTAAAAAGGGGTATCGTTGTTTTGATCCAATTACTCAGAAACTTTATGTGTCTCGTCATGTTGTTTTTCTCGAACATATACCTTTCTTTTCTATTCCATCCACCACTCATGCTTTGACTAGATCTGATCTTATTCGTATAGATCCTTTTTCTGAGGATTTTGATAGTTTGTCATCTCAGGTTCCTAGTACTTCAAATACCCCTTCTCATGTTCTTCCCCCGTTACCTTTACATTATACTCGACGGATTCGTACTGATCATTTTGCAGGTACTGACACTTTGCTCTCCGGCACACCTGAAGCTCCCTCTTCTCCTATGGTCCATCAAGCTCCGTCTGAGATTGTGGATCCACCTCTACGTCAATCCATACGCATTCGTAAGTCCACAAAGTAACCAGATTTTGCTTATTCTTGTTATTCTTCATCTTTTACTTCCTTTTTAGCTTCTATTCATTGTCTCTCTGAGCCCTCTTCCTATAAAGAGGCAATTCTTGATCCTCTTTGGCAGCAAGCTATGGATGAGAAACTTTCTGCTTTGCATAAGACAGGTACTTGGGATTTGGTTCCTCTACCTCCTGGTAAGAGTGTTGTTGGTTGTCGTTGGGTGTATAAGATCAAGACTAATTTTGATGGATCTATTGAGCGATACAAAGCTAGATTAGTTGCAAAAGGGTACTCTCAACAGTATGGTATGGATTATGAGGAGACATTTGCTCCTGTTGCGAAAATGACTACTATTCGTACTCTTATTGCAGTAGCTTCGGTTCGTCAGTGGCATATCTCTCAACTTGATGTTAAAAATGTCTTCTTGAATGGAGATCTTCAAGAAGAAGTTTATATGGTGCCCCCTGCTGGTATTTCTCATGATTCTGGGTATGTTTGCAAGCTCAAGAAAGCGTTATATGGTCTTAAACAAGCACCTCATGCTTGGTTTGAGAAATTTTCTGTTGTGATCTCTTCCCTTGGATTTGCTCCTAATAGTCATGATTCTGCTCTCTTTGTTAAGTGTACTGATGCAGGTCGTATCATTTTTTCTTTATATGTTGATGACATAATTATTACTGGTGATGATATTGATGGCATTTCAGTTTTGAAGACAGAGTTAGCTAGACAGTTTGAAATGAAGGATTTGGGTTCCCTACGATATTTCTTGGGTATTGAGGTAGCATACTCACCCAGAGGTTATCTTCTTTCTTAGTCGAAATATGTTGCAGATATTCTTGAGCGGGCTAGACTTACTGATAATAAGACTGTTGATACTCCCATTGAGGTTAACGCAAAGTATTCTTCGTCTGATGGTATATCTTTGTCAGATCCTACTTTATACCGTACTATTGTTGGGAGCTTGGTATATCTCACTATAACTCGTCCAGATATTGCATATGCTGTTCATGTTGTTAGTCAGTTTGTTGCTTCTCCTACTACAGTTCATTGGGCAGCTGTTCTTCGTATTTTGCGATATCTTCGGGGTACAGTCTTTCAGAGTCTCTTACTTCCATCCACCTCTTCCTTGGAGCTGCGTGCATACTCTGATGCTGATCATGGCAGTGATCCTACAGATCGCAAGTCTGTTACTGGTTTCTGTATCTTTTTGGGTGATTCTCTTATTTCTTGGAAGAGCAAGAAACAATCTATTGTTTCTCAATCTTCAACCGAAGCAGAATATCGTGCTATGGCATCTACTACCAACGAGATTGTTTGGTTACGTTGGTTACTTGCAGATATGGGGGTTTCTCTTTCTCATCCCACTCCTATGTATTGTGACAACCAGAGTTCTATTCAGATTGCTCACAACTCGGTTTTTCATGAACGAACAAAGCACATTGAGATCGATTGTCACCTTACTCGTCATCATCTCAAGCATGGCACCATTACTTTGCCTTTTGTTCCTTCTTCTTTGCAGATTGCAGATTTCTTTACCAAGTCGCATTCTATTTCCCGTTTTCGTTTTCTAGTTGGCAAACTCTCGATGCTTGTAGCTGCCGCATCGTGAGTTTGAGGGGGGATGTTAAGAAATATAGGGTTGTTTATTAAGGGTTTATTAAGGGTAGAATAATCCTTTTATTTACCTGCCTTTTCAGCTTCCTTTCTTTAGCCTATATATAGTCTCTTTGTATTTAGGTTAAATACTCTTTTAGTATTTTTGTATTAGACAGCATCAATGCAACACTAGCCTCCTCTTTTCTTATTTTTTGTGTTTCTCTTTATTTCATTGGATTGTTTAACAAATCTAACTGTACCCAGCCACCTTCCTCACACCTCTAGACTCTATCGCTCATGATGAGTCTCATCTTACCAACACCACTCCATCTACTTGAAGCTGCAGATAAATCTAAAAGGAAAACATACATCCCTGAATTATCAGGCCCCATCTCGAAAATCCGTTCCGCAGCCTCCTCAACTAATTTGGTACCACCATGATTTCTACTTGCACCAAGTAATGCACTCCATGATGTGGCATCTGGTTCGACAGGCATGTTGCTCATTAGAACTTGAGGATCTTCCAGGCGTCCAGTATGACCCAGAAGATCAATCATGCAAGTGTAGTGTTGTGCCGTTCCTGTTAAGCCGTACTCTCTATCCATTGAATAAAAGTATTCTGTGCCTTTATCTACTAAGTCAGTATGACTACATGCTGACAGAAAACCAACCAGAATGATGTGAAAACAAAGAAGTAAGAAACACATGAGATGGTAGATTTCTAGTTAAATCTACCCACATTAATATGAGTAGAAATGGAATGTATCATTAACAAAAATTCCTACTTTTTATATGGTTAATTGCTTTATTATGCTGCACCCATTTTGTATAAGTTTACACATTTGGAAACTTAAGATATATCATTAAAAAATATAACTACCCCAGGTCCAGGATAAATGCACAAAGACCCAGTGAAAAGTATATGAACTATGTATATATGGGAGGTGGGAGTGTAACTCCACTGCGAGCTCGAGTTTGGCAAATTAAGATTCTCTGGTCATTCTGATTTTGGGCTATTCCCATTCCAAGAGCCAACCAATTGGAAGTTCCAGATCAATGAAATGATTGACCATGTGCACGGTTGGGGGCTCAGCTCTAATTTAAGAATTATGGAACTGATGTTCATTAGATAACACCTTAAATAATATTCATAACTACCAAAAATGATAATTACCATGGTGACATCGTCCAGATTGATACTTGTCAACCTCATTCACTCAAAAACTTTCAGAGCCTCCTTGCCAAACCCATGCCTAGTATAACCTGCGATAATGGCCACCTAAGAGATGGAGTCATGCCGAGGCATCTCAAAGAACAAACTCCAAGCACTATCAATATCACCGCTCTGAGCATAACTAGTAATGATATTATTCCAAGAGCTAATATGCCGACACGGCATTGCCTCGAACAATTCCCTTGCTAGGTCCATCCTCTTACATTATAAGTACCCGGCCATCATTGCATTCCACAAAACAGAATTCTTCTCCAGCATTTCATCATAATTTTTCCTGGCTTCATTCAACATCCCATTCCGTACGTACCCAAACACCATTGTCGTCGACGTGAACACATCCTGAATTGGAGACTCCTCGAACATTTTTTGTGCTTCCAATAATTCTCCATTTTGAGAATAACCCGAGATCATGGTATTCCACAAAACTTCATCTCTCCCTAGCATTCTATCAAAAAGCAATGCATCAATCAATCTCCTTCTCCGCACATAACCCCCATCAAACAATTAAAGGAAACCACCTCCCAAACAAATTTCGACTCAAAAGTCCGACCAGACGGGCAGATTCGATTCGTCCTTTCTGTACATATTGAGCAAGTATCCCGTCCCATGAGATTGAATTCTTGTTAAAAATCTCCCTCGCTTCATCAATGTACCCATTCTCCAGATAACATAGTATTCCTAATAGAGTACATGTATGGTAATGATATGCATGAGATGCACCATATCATTACCATCATCACAATTGGAAAGAAATGGATTTAGAATGAAATTGAGATGGTTGGAAAGAATTGGATTTAGAAAGAGATTGAGATTATTGGAAAGATTTGATTTAGAAAGAGATTGTGATTGAGAGATTAGAATGTTTGATTTATATTTAGTTTCTATTTTATCTATATACTATTATCTATATAAACCCTAGTTGGGTCTCTTTGTAATTACTTTTGAGAATTCAATAAAAATCAGTTTGTCTTCAATTCTAGGAGGAAAAAAATTCTCTTTTACACATTTAATCGAACAACAAGCGAGTGGCACTAAGGTTGCGATGCCGAACATACCCACTAATCATCACATTTCAAAAAACAAGATCACTTTCAGGCATTCTATCAAAGAATTGTCGGGCAAGATCGAATCTGTCGATAATGGTGTTCCAGGAGGCCAATAAAAGATTCGCATTGTCTGTTCCGCATTTTGCCGCTGATGGCTTCTCCTTCGAATTCATAGCCATTACTTGTCATAGGATTCGCTTTGTAGTGAGCGTTTAGCTTCTATGTTTATTGATTTCTACACAATCAATTTTACCAGAATTGATTTTTGGCAAAAAATCCAATCCAAACGCCACATTAGTGGAAAAGGACAGCCTGGCCCGTTCAGGCCCATTGGCCCATCCAAGGCATAGAGACTGTTTGGGGGGACATGTTAGGCCCAAAGAATCTGGCTGCATGGGCTGAAAAGTCCAGTCCAAAAGAATAAGGGGCATCGAGGGCGAGTAACCATGTTTGAAGGACTTGTGAGATCGTATGGCATGAGAATTTTCCCAAGAACTCATTTGGGGAGACTACTCTCTAGTCTCTATTGGGTGCTCTGGTGCTTGTCTTTGTTCTAAGTAGATCGAGTTCATTTTCTGTGTGCAACCCGGCACACAGATCTTTTGTGTCCCTCATGATTAGAGCGCCACCTACACCAGTTGTGGGTGTAATGGTAAAAACACTCGCCCTTTGCAACTTGTACTTTTATTAATATGCCATGTCTATTACTGGGGGCACAAAATATGTGTGCCGAGTTTCACACACAAATCGGACTCAAGTAGATCTATGTACAATTAGCCAAAAAAAGAACTCTTAGATCTTGATGTTGGTTTTATGTTGAAAATAAGAAGAGTTGATTTTATATTATTCAAGAAATGTTGGGAGGAAAAGAAAAAAAGGGAAGTATATTTGGATCAGATTTCCCAACTCCAATTTATGTCTTAAAACAAGTTAGGTTGGTACTTAGGGATGTCAATCTAGCCCTTAGATGAGGAGGCCCGCTCCGACCTGCCCCTCTGAAAACCTGCAAAAAATAGGGTTTTTTTTTTAAAGCCCCCCTGACTTTGAGGATGGGCTTGGTAAGACCTAGGCCTGCCCTCCCTGGCCCTCACCTATATATATAAGAAAATATATTAAGACCTAGGCCCTCCCTCCCTAGGCCTTGTAAAACCTAGGCTCCTACACGAGCTCCAGTACAAGAGCTTCAGTTGTCTTATGACATGATAGTTTGGTAATAAGGGTATTTTATGATTTAATTTTTTTCATAATTTCCAAAATACCCATGTATAGGCAAATTTTGGGTTGCTCTGTCTACAACCAAAGCTCTTGTTCATGGTTTATCTCATGTCTATGTAAGGTTGGAACTTGGAAGAGCGTAAGGTAGAGCGTTATTACACTACTGCAAATGTGTGGGTGAGCAGGGCTCTTGGAGTGGGAAGAGCATAGAACACTTGGAAAATTGGATCCATATCTTGTGGTTATCTTATTTTTACTTGCTCAATGAAGAGTGATAACGATTGGACACTGGAGTGGGAAGAGCATAGAACATTTGGAAAGTTGGATCCATATCTTGTGGTTATCTTATTTTTACTTGCTGGATGAAGAGTGATAACGATTGGACACTGGAGTATTGCTTCCATTCAAAGGTTCCCAATGAAGAAGCACAATAGGGCTTCCCAAGTAAGAAAAGCACTAATCTAAAAAATGACGCACAAGGCTGAGCACCCAAGTAGCCCTTGGATTGAGTGTGGAAACAGTTCCTAACAGAAAATAGAGTCGGAGAATAAAGTGTAATGAGATACACCGTATCTCATCATAAAGTAATTTGAATTAATTAAATTAGGTAATATTTGATTTGATTTGATTGAAATTTCTTTTTATAATAGGAATATTGAATTATCTATTAAAACCCTCTTTGGGTCCTTATAAATCATTCAAGTCTATCATTAAATTTTGAGTTTCTTTATGATATCAGAGTTATAGATCTTTTAGCTCTTGTTTTTCTTTTTACGATGGGTGGTGTCGTACTTGCATATCTCATCACACTTTATTATCCTACTGATCTATTCTCTATCAAATCCTTCATGACCTCAATTCTTGTGCTAATCATACCTTAAAACTAATTTTGGTTGATTGCAAATGTGAAGTTGAAGGTTAAGAAGTGGGTGAGCGGTTGTCACCCCTACAACAAACAAAGATCAATCATGTGCTAAGAATACATATTGTTGTGATAGGAACTTACCATAGAAGATTTTATAGAATAATCATTTATTGCTTGGAAAACTTGTGAGTTAGTGAGACTAATTTTTTAGGGAAATGTTTAACTTACTGCAACATTTGACTATATAGTCAATCGTGCGGTCATCATTGGTCCATGCCCACCTTTTTAAAACATATAAGCTATAGTTAAGATTTACTTACTTTTAGGGTTAAACAATTTAATCTTGGTTTTTTTTTTAAAAAAGAAAACAAAAATATTAACCTTAATTTTTTTTAAGCTTAATCATAATTAAAGGAGTGTTAAAATTAAGGGAACATGTGGACACAACATTTGACTACATAGTCAAATGGGTGGTTGTCACGACCCAAAATACCTCTTAGGAGTTAGAGATACTTTGACTCGTAATGTGCTATATTTGATACGAAACCATCCTGTAAAATGTATACAAGACATGACAAATAGTGAACCTGAAAATTTCTTCTATATAAAAGTTATTCCAAGTGTTAACATAGATAAAAGGCTGAATAAAACTATAATATGTACACAAGGCCCAACACTTGAGTTACCAACTCAAGTCTACATGAAAATCCGCAAAAACGAAATCCCAAAATACATATCTTTCTCACTCAACTCAACCATAACGCCACATGTCAAGGCCCCCAACATCTGAATGAAAATTCCTAGCAAGCTCCTGCTTTCCATGAACCTCTTCGACCCATAGCTCCAGAGCACGACCGTCTAACTTGGAACCTACCGAAATAACAGTTCAGTTGAGTATTGAATACTCAATTTATACATACTACTAACTAACTATGTTACAATACATTAATATGACATACATGATACAGTTCATTATAACTTATAACAAAATCAGAGTGCGGAAGTTAAGACAAGATAACAAAAGCATAATCACGAAAATCATACTTTAAATCAGACATTAAGTTCATGCTTTAACAAAACGTAATTTCCAATATCTTATGAGTCTTGTGAGGTCCTTATGCATCTTATAAATCTTGTGGGTTCCTTATACGTCTTATGAGATTCTTAGCTTGTAAGATCATTCTTTTCACTTATCTTGTACTTACTTTGAGACAGATGCTAGTACTCGTACCTGATCATAATACTAGCATCATCTCTTGCTTACTTGGAAATAGATGTTAGTGTCTGTACTTGATCATAGTACACTAACATTTTTTCTTACTTATCTTGGAAACAAATACTAGTGCCCGTACTGGTCATAGTATATTAGCATCATTTCATATTCTTATTAACTTGCTTGTGAGTTTCTTATGATCTTGCTTGCATAGAAATAAGTGATAGTGCTCGTACCTGGTCATAGTACACTAAACATTATTTCTTACTTATCTTGGAAACAGATACTAGTGCTCGTACCTGGTCATGGTACACTAGCATCCTTTCATATTCTTTATTTTACTTGGAGACAGATACTGGTACCCGTACTTGGTCATAGTATACCAGTATCTTCTCATATTCTTAGAAATAGATGTTAGTGTCCGTACCAGGTCATAGTACACTAGCATTTTTTCATACTTGTTAGAAATAGATACTAGTGCCCATACCTAGTCATAGTACACTAGTATCCTTTCATGCTTATATTGTTTTTACTTTGAGACATACACTAGTACCCGTATCTGGTCATAGTGTATTAGTGTTTTCTCATATTCTTAGAAACAGATGTTAGTGTCCGTACCTGGTCATAGTACACTAACATCCTTTCATGCTTTACATTTCTTACTTCTTGTCTTGTGAGCTTGCATTTCCTTTCTTATGAATTTTCTTGTCTTTTCTTGCAACTTTATTTCTTCTTTCTTATAAACTTTTCTTATGATCATTTTTCTTATTATTCTTATGATATATCTTGATAATATCCGCATACATGTGCTTAGAGCTTGTGAGCATCATAGAGTAATTGTAAACATCATAATAATTATAAAAAACATTTTAAACATTGAATATAATGCATGGAGTATTGTAAGCATTGTAAGCACCCCATTTTTACACCCCCCTCAACCATGGTTAATAAACTTAACCATAGGTAGCTCAACCTAACCCTAAGTCAACCCCGGCTAAACCTTAGGTCCAAACCCTAAGTAAATCCAATCAAGTCATATTATAACATTTCATTACCACAAACCCAAGTAGTCAAGCCCAATTATCCAATTACCCAATTGCCTAAGCCAAAGCCTATTTACCATAGCCCAAGCCCAAATGTCATAGTCAAAACCCAATAACCATAACTCATTACCCATCTACTAATAACCCATGATCCATAAAGATCTAGTCCCACATATCCATATCCACCTAATCTATATCCTACAACTCATGTCCATATAACTCATAGTTCACTCAACACATCAACTCTCTTACACCTCTTACAACTCTCTTATACCTCTTACAACACTCAACCTATCAACTCTCTTACACTCCTTACAATACTCAACTTATCAACTCACCTTACAATACTCAAATCTTTACCAACTAACTCCTTTTATCTACAATGTAAAAGACACAACCCAACCTCTTAGTTTTCCTATAAATACCAATCTCTTAGCCCCTTAGATCCATCCTTCAAGACCCCTAGAAGGTTCTCACTCACTTGTGTTTCTTTTGAGTTTGAAGAAGGGAGAAGAAACTAAGGTTTAGAGTTTGGAAAGAATTCTAAGACTAAAAGCTTAGAGCTCTTCACTAACTCTCCTCCTTTGTGGACTCTGAACAAAATTCTACCTCTTGGAGCATTAAAGAAGAATCATTGGAGGAGTAGACACCCCTTCTTTCATCATCTTCTCTTATTTTTTATCTTATTTTTATTTAGTTCTCTCTTCTTGGTCTCTTATTTCTCAAGTATAGTTGGATCTCTCTACACCAATCTAATGGTGTAGAGGGACCCCATATCAAAAGTAAAAAGATGTTCTTTTTTTCTCTTCCTTTTCATGTACATATTTCTTCTTTTTTATGTACCCACTAGTGTGGATATGGGTAGGCTCATAGAGAGTGGAAACTAAAACTATACATCTCTTTTCATTTTGTTTCTTTTTTGAGATTCTAGTGTTTTTTCTAGAATTCTTTATGAAAGCTCATCCCTTCTCTAACATTCATTAGAACGATATTACATCATTTATAATGGTGTAAATGAACCACCTTAAAAGGGAGATGATGAATTTTCAATTTCTCTACTTGTCTTTTTTTTTTTTTTCTATTTTTCTTATTCTTCATATTTTATGTTGAATAGGTAAATGATGGTTTAAGTACTTAAGGTAAATGATGGTTTAAGGACTTAAAGATGATATTATTCAAAATGCCTCATACCAAAGACAATGATATTTGATCTATTATCAATACCAATCCAACAAAATAGATGTTAGCAATAGATCATTACTATTCATAATGCACATCTCTCTTATGTCCTAAATATAATATTTTAGCATAACTTTTCCTTAATCTTTCCTTTGATTAAATTTGACTTTAATTAAGTTTGCCAAAACCCTCCCTATATGAAAATAAATAAAAAAAGCATGATAAAATTTCAAAATATAAAAACATTCAAATATAACCAAAATACCAAAAACATTCAAATATCCCCAAAATCCCTAAAAAAATAAAAAAAGACCAAAAAGAGACTTGTAGGACCTCTTTAGCTTTGGTTAGCTCACCTAACCATAGTTAAATCTCCTCTAACCGCGGTTAGACTTAATACTTGTGCACTTGACCTCCTCGGTCAATCAACCCTAGCCTTCGGGCTAGACCCTTGACCACTCTATGCACACACACACATGCCCCTAACCTTGGCACAGGCTCATGTGCCAGAACTACGTTCGGTCTGATCTCACCATGTGAGTACATAGGCAACTCTTTTCGGGTTCGATCCTAGACATCTAGATTTCTATATTTCTTGGATTAGCATTCTCTTAAATACTCTAGACATTTTAATTAATATTGAGATTAAACTTTGGCTTAAATTTAAGAAGTAGGTAACCGTTTTAAAACGGGGGTCCTTGGGTGCCTAACACCTTCCCCGGAGCTTAATCGAGCCGTTTACCCTAACTTTGATCAGACCATTTGTTTTATCCAAATGAACAATTCCGGGACCTATCCCTAAGAATGAATAGGTGACGACTCTCAAGTCAAATAATTATGTGAAAGTGGGTAAAAATCTCATGTTCACAAGCATCATAGAATACGTGTGAGCATCATAAAGTAAGAACCTCGAAACATTTTATGGAGCATCATTCATGGAGGTATCATAGTATACACATGTGCTACTTAGCCTATTTCATCCAAAACACCATTCATTCCCATTCACTTTTCTCAACATCATAACGTAGCTAACTAGTAGAGAGTATCTACTCTTTTAATTAAAAAATCATGACTCAACACTTGAAATCATAACATGGTAGATGATAGAGTATTTTGACAACTCAATATATCAACACATACTTTAAATCTGCTTTTCATAGATGAAGTCATATCAAAGATAGCTAGTAGCTACCATACAAGACCATAACTCGATTTCATTTCTTGCTTTCAATTGTATACGCTTACAAGGGTTATATGCTTTAGGCTATGATCGTCAGTCAATCTTAAATTATTCATTTTTAGTAATAATTCTGTAGAATAGTACTAGCAATGGTATCATTAACTTTATTCAGATTGATTTTAACCAATAAAATGAGTAATTGAATTTTTGCTTGATTACTAAAATAATTAATTAAACTAATTAAAAGAGATTTCTAAATTAAATTAGCACACTAATGTTTTAAATCATTTGGAAGAGAAATCTAGGATTTTCAATCCACCACTAACCTATAAACCAGCTCTATTTGAAGTTATCTTAATCTCTTAAATTGCAACATTATAGTTAGAGTGACAGCAGTCCCCTCTCAACTAATCTAGAAAAGTTCAAGGGATTATATTCTAAGCATATCGTATCTTCGGTTAGCACGAATGATACATACTAATCTACGGTTGTGTAATCACTCGTCTTCCCTTAGCATAAAATATCTTTGAATTTAATCTCTCGATATATTAAAACCATTGCATAAAACTCATGTCTAAATTCTAACGAAAATTAACACAAGTGATTTCAATTTCAATTTCATAAAACCTAAGACAAGGTTGAGAATTTCATTGAAATCGAATATAAATCAATAAATCCGGTTGTTTGAAAACAACCCTCTCATTATGCAATTAATGTCTTACAATTAAGAAATAAAAAATAAAACAAAATAAAACGACACAGTTACTTGGATAGGGTTTTATCGAAACCCTAGAGTGAAAATTAGTTCATTGCGAGAGAGGAATGCAACATCTTTATAGACAAAGCTGCAGCACTTCTCATCATGACTTCCTTGATCTCCAGAGCTTCTCTTCTTCAGATCCAAAAATCTCTGCAAAATTCTCTGATAATGATAATGGCTAGGAATTCTCATTTTTATAGAGAAAAATAGAAAGATAGAGTTCTTGTAGATAAGATTCTAATTGAGGTCAACTCTTCTTTTTCTCTCTCTATACTCTTTAAGGGTTGAATGAAGATTAACCCTAAGGTTGGAAGACAATAATACGTTAGAAGTGTGTAGAAGTACTAAATACTATTCGTCACACGAAACCACTATTCCGGAATACATTGTCACGCCTATTTACAGTTTGTCACTGAGCTTCCAAATCTTCTAGATAGCTCAATTCTTAATCGATTTACACCGAAATTTGAAACATAGCTCCTTGGATCATCTAGAATCTAACCAAAGTTTCATAATTTTTTGGATGAATAAAAATTACAAACTAACCCCTCGATTGATGAATTCGATTTTGTCAATCGAGTCCATAGTTTATATTTTCGCAATTTCGCTATATTTTCTTTTCTTTATCTCTCTTTTCTAAGATTTTGAGTATGTGAAGCTTGTAACTCTTTTTCTTAAAAAGTTTTATCTTCTTTTCCTCGCATGACCTAAAACAAGAATAAACAACAAGAGCATAAATAATACAATATTACTCTAAATGATTACAAGTTATTTTAAGGTGCGTTTATGTAAACCTTTAATACGATCAGTACATGCCCTACAATTCACACACATGCATCAGCTTACATTATAAAAACAAGATCCAACATTGGTTTTTACTCCATTCATTTTAAGTATATACCTAACTTAAACTTACAACCTTAACTTGGGTACTTATCCAAAACATGATTTACATCTTTACTTTACAAAAATAATCCATAAATAAGAGTAGACACATTAAGGATCTAGTCAGGAATGTTATTAAATGTATCTACCTTGCTTGAGATTGAACCTCGGGCTTTGTGTGTGAGGAACACCTTGGCTTGCAAGACCCTTGCCTCCATTTTGATCGTAAGAACTCCTCTCAAAACCCTAGCCGTTTCTCATTTTGCTGTCTTCTCTAAACGCTCTCTCCTCTCACCAAATTTATCCTCGGAGGGTTTATGCAACCCTCCTCCACGAACTTTGGGATATATATAAACAAAGGGGGTGCCAAAAGACCACCACCCTTATGAAATAGTGTAACCAGCCCACTAGGCAAAAACCTCAGAGCCCTGGTTGACTCTTGGGTGCGGTCGACCGGGACCGCCATGCAGAAAACCTGTTGTTTGCCCTCATTTTGGTCAGTTTGGTAACTCGGCGACCAGCCATGAGGGGCGGTCGACCAGGAATCTGCAAAAATTTGACCATTCCCCTTTTTTTTTCCCTTTTTTGGATATTTAGGGTGTTTCCACTCTTTGTTGAACACCCTTAGGATCCTTGATGCTTAGTATACCTTGCAACAACCACAACACGCCCCAGTTGTTTCCACAACTCTTTTCATCATTTTTTCAACCCAAAATACATGGAAGGTCATTAGGCTTTGAAAAGCCCATCACGATACATTCCCCAACACTATTCACATCCTAAGAACTTCGAATTTCCGGAGTTCTACAGTGGTGGGCTAATTCACGACCATCTTTTTCATGTGGCCTATGATCAATCCAGTTTAATTACTTTGGACATTTCGCCTCCTAACACTCTCTAACCAAGAATCGACAATCAAGATCCATTATGGTATGAAGATCTCCTATATGGGTCTAGGTTCCCTACATGTGTGTGCATTGCTCTTTACGGGACGAGGGGTTATCAAGGACACGCTATCCTCAGCGCTCTGCTCAATCAAGCAGATCAAGTTTAGATCTGACAATTTTGACTCTCTAAAACCGCACTTTTATTCAACGTAACAATTGGTTCAAGCTGAGTTGAGCAAGGGCAACGTTTGAGTCACCTCCACTCCATTGAGTTCGACTTGAATCTGAACGATTTTATTAATATAATCATATAAATATATTTTTTAATACTAATAGTATTATAATTTTCATTAAACAAAATTATAACAATGCTATATCTGCTTTTTCCCTGTTCTCATCCAATTATTCGAGCCGAGGTTTAAGCTAACTTTTTTCAACTAAACTGAAGCTCACTCGGCTTATACAACCACCCTAATCAGTTACTACAGATGATAGAATACCAACCCATCCCTCGAGTCTTTCTTGAGCATGATCCTAGAATTATAACGGTTAAATATATACATAACATGCCTGCACGACTTACTGTACAAGTTAAAATGTACAGTATCTGGTTATAGTAAATATAAAAGAAAGGAAGAAGAGTATCTCATGTGAGAACAAGTGTAAAAAAGATGATGGGAACCTCGTGATTTTGGACTTGGGAGAATCAAGGCACGAATTAAGCATAACTTCAGAGATCAATACCTGAAAGTCATTCACAGTCGCAGACTGATGTGAATCTACGAAGTAAAGAAGTGAGTGAAATGGCTTAAGACCCTGTGATGGAATCCCGCAAAGGGAAAGGAGTCTACTTTTATGTGAGCTTTCCACCATTAAACTTTTAACTCAAGACCGTGAGCCACGTTCCCCATTCCTTCATACTATATATATATATATTAATTGAGATTATTACACTTTTTCCTCCTATGGTTGTAAAAGAGCTCCGCATATGCGCGCCTGCTTGATATTTAGATATTTAAACTGATTAATTCCAAAGACGTAGCCACGTATGCACTGCGTTTATTTCCTTGTAATACCAAGTCTCTCTTCGTTCACCCTCCAGGGTTCAATTGAACCTGATCCAGTTGACGTCCGCTCCTCTCCAATTTTTTCCTGGGTGTGTAATGTTTGCGGGATATGGTACATCTTTTGAGGATTAGTCTCGATTCCCAAATGAGTTTGGGACTTTGTACTTCCCCGCATTATGGTTGGGCATGAGCTAATTTGGGCCTTGAATTTTTGTGATTTTTGCATAGGCTCAATCTGAAATCTGACATTACAAAACTTTGAGCCGAACTCACCGGAGTTGCAACCCCTAACCCCGAGTCTAAAAAAAACAAGTAATCTTATAGCAACCCACCACAGATTCTGAGTAGAACTTAGTACGATGCCAAGCACAGGCCATGAATAAAAGAAGTTAAGGTTAAAATATGGGGAGTGCTACCCAACCCCTTTCCTGGTGATTATTGATTATTGTCAATATCCGAGCTTGGTTTTCATTTTTGTGTTTATAGCCGTCAATACCCACCCTTTGCCACTCTCACACCAATAGATATAATATTATATACTAGTCAATTGTACGTGCATTGCACGAATAATTAATTTATGCAAGAAAATCCTTTAAATATTATAAATTATTTAAATACTCAATAGAATTAGTAACATTATTTAAGGTTCTCATTCTCAATAAAATAAATTTTTTTTAAAAATTTATTTTATGTATACATTTTTTCATGATTATTGGAAATATTACTTTCATAAAATTGATGATAACAGACCCATTCTAGCTGGATATCTAAGGTATAGTCACATGTCCCAAAAGAAATGACTCTTTGGGTAACCGGTTGCCTAAACCAAAGTGAAATCTTACCCACTATTAAAAAAAAAAAATTATTCACCGTAGGGTTAGTGAAACTTAATCCCGTCCCTCAAAAGTTTATGACAAAATATATTTAGTAAACATATGGACATAAAATCATATCACCATAGTGACGATTATTAGACTAATATAACCTTGGAAAATGAAAGAAATTTTCTTAGAAATAGTGAAAGGCCATTGTAATAAGTTTAAAGTACTCTTAATATGATATTTTTTTTTAGTCAAGAGTCTTAACCTAAGCGTCTAATGGTAATCCACAAAAAATAAAAAAAAATGTTAATCAAAATACGAAAAATCAATACCTAGATATATAAAGTCAAAGTTAAATTATTATTCATCAACATCACATAAAGGTCCTAGAATATTTTTTTTTCCATTCCTAAATTCCTTTTCATTGTTAGATTGCTTATACATATTGGCTTCAATGGGCAATAGTCTTTTTTTACTCCTTATTAATTGTGGTTCATTCGCTACCCTTGGTGTTCAATACTAATACTTTTGGTGTTATGTATAAAAAATATCACCTTAATTATTTTTTTTTACAATAGTTTACGTATTGTTTTTTTTCAAAACGAAGGTTATAATCGTTGAACCCCACGGTTTTGTC
>JABCRI010000886.1:0-28675 GCA_015143295.1 Tetracentron sinense
GATGAGACCTATGACCATTTGAAAGGTGACACTCCCAGCTTTCTAACGTTGCTTTTGTTTTACCCAGGGGTGATCCCTAACCCTAGTTAATCACCCACAAACTCTGGTTAAAATATTACTGAAATGGAGGTAATCCGATTACCTCCATTTTGGAATTTCTTGATTTCGGGCTTTGAGAAGGGCCCAAACCTGGTAGGAGGCCACTCTAGGCCTTGCCATACCCTTTGGGCCCATCCTTGACTGACCTTGACCCTTAACCATGGTTAAAATGGCCCCCGGTTAACGTTTAACCATGGTTAAGCACTACTTAACCCCACAAAAAATATGGAAAAATCCCTAAAAATCCATTAAAAAAGCAAAACACCAAAAAAACATCAATCTTGCTTGCTTGCTTACTTTCTTAACCATGGTTAGGCCCTCTAACCATGGTTAACACCTTTCTAACTGCGGTTAGGCTCTACTTTGCACTTGACCAACTCGGTCAGTCAACCCTAACCTCCGGGCTAGACCCTTGACCACCTTGCACACACACACATCCCTAGCCTTGGCACGGGCTCATGTGCCAGAACTACGCTCGGTCTGATCTCACCCCTATGTGAGTACGTAGGCAATCCAACTCGGATTCGACCCCAGTCTAGACAACCCCTAGTCTAGCTTGCTTTGCTTATTTTTTTGGATTAACACTTCATTAAACACTTAGGCATTTAATTAATTTTGAGATTAAACTTGGCTTAACTATAGGGAGTAGGTAACCATTTCTTAAATGGGGGTCTTGGGGTGCCTAACACCTTCCCCAAGGCTTAATCGAACCACTTACCCTAATCTTTGATAGACCTCTTGCCTTATCCAAACAATTGCTTACCCGGGACCTATCCCTAAGAATGAATAGGTGGCGACTCTAAACGCCAATCGTTGCTTTTATGTGGGCGGACCGCAAAATCCCGTGCTCACAGCTCTGGCGACTCTGCTGGGGATGTTTAAGCCGGAACCCATACTTAAGCCAAATTAATCTCAACATTAATCAACATGCTTAATTGTTTAATCAAGTGTTAATCTTATGGGTGTGCATATCATACATATCATTAGTAGTGTAATAACTCAATACCTATTAGACAGGCTTATTACGCTAACGGCCGCTGGATGATGATCCTCGGTGTCAGTGGCTTAAACGTCTTGGAGGTCAGCAGAATTTTGCCTGTTGGGTGATGATCCTCAGGAAATGATTCTGAACGCTCCCGCTTACACCAATCGTCCCCGGTATGTTCTATACCTCGGAGTCGCATATACGGTGTTAAGTGATCCCCCCATCTTGCTAGGAACACAACTGCATTACACCAGCATTCATACATATAGGATAGGCTAAGGAATAGTTTACAAGCAGCCCATCCGGGAGGGGTTACCTAAACCCTAACCTGCTTGCACCCTATACTTGTCCCTTGTCATGGTTGACTACCCGGGCACATTCTACCCGGATAAGCATCCATCTAGGGACATGTACTGAGCCCTTTTGTTGTGCCTGTAATAAAATGCACTCTACCCTACTTCCCAACATAACAAATGGGGTTCAAATCCCAAGTAGATAGGTCTTCACCAGACATACCCTCATCTTTGACCTGATAGGCATTCGGTTCCCAATAACCCGGGTAAAGCATGTCGGACCTCTCTCCGTCTGCCCTATCGGATCACATATGTCTTGTCACACCAAATTCCAAAAAAAATTCAAAAAATTCGAAAATCAAAATCAAAATTCTCTCTCTTGCATGTCATTCTGAATCCCAGAATAGGGGCATTGCCCCTATGTTAGTTAGATTGCTAGGTCTTTTGCTTGCTTGTCAATCTTCCCGCCCTTATCTATTCCGGCTCTTACTCTATACATTTCCATTATTTAAAGAGTAGACCCTGAGTTGAGTACTTATCTGAAAGATACCACCAATTGATATCTGATCAAGCAGTACAGTATGGATCAATTAGTGGATGGACATGAGACTGATCCTGATACCCCGACATCTCAGCAGCTGCAAGCCCCGAGCCTCGAGGCAAGAATGACTGAGAATTCCCAGAGCATAGAAGAGCTGAAAAACATTGTGCATGATTTTATGCGGGCAGTAACACATGCTCTCTCCTCCTCAAATCCTCGACAGGCCGATGTGCCAGGCCCATCACAAGCTAATCCGCCACATATCACCAATCTTATCCCACAACCACCTGTCATCAACATCCCTCTATCACCTATTCAACCATAAACCGACTTCACCTTCGGCATGCCACCTCCACCTGTTCAACCACAACCCATTCCCCACATCATACCTCTCATCACTGACCAGTTTGAGGAGGAAGCTAGGGCCGACAATGAACCCCATACTGGATCAGCTCACATATCTTCCAGTTCGGCACAGATTCCGGATGCTTACAAGGAGAGGATTGAGAAGTTAGAAGAGTTGGTGAAGACAGTGTAAGGAGCCCGTAAATCTGCAAATTTCAGGGACATGTGCATGCACCCAGGGATTCAACTGCCCCGAGATTTCAAGATACCTGATTTCGATAAGTACAATGGGAAGGGATGTCCCGAGATGCACCTAAGGGTTTACCGAGGAGAGCTGTTCCAGTTGGAACACGATAACAAACTCTTGGTCCAGTTATTTCAGAAGAGTCTGAAAGGAGCAGCCCTACAGTGGTTCACTAAGGTCGACCCCAACAAAGTCAGAACATGGGAGGGCCTCTGTGAAACTTTCTTGGCTAAATACTCATACAATGTCGATCTAGTCCCGCAGATGGTAGATTTGGAAAAAATGTCACAGATGGATAATGAGTACTTCATCGAGTACTCTGTTCGATGGAGAGAAGTCGCTGAAAAAATGAGCACCTCTCTGCCGGAAGATGAGCAAGTGACTACTTTCCTCCGCACTCTCAAGCATCCGCTAAAGACTCTCTTGACCGCACAACCAGTCTCTGATTTCAGTACAATGGCCAAATGTGGCGCTAGGATTGAGGCAACCATGGACGATATAGGGGCATTTGACATGTTCCAAGCTTCAAAGGGTGCATCCTCTTCCCGTGCTCCCCTGCCTTCAAGGAAGGACAACAGAAGGAAAGAGAATGATGTACAAATGGTCGCAGCCATTCGAGTTCCCAACCTCCCTCAACATCCTCGGCAGCCACCGCAGCCTCGGCAGCCTCAGCAAACTCTACAGAATCAAGGAAAACTCCTCTCTCATCAGATGACCTTTGAATAAAGAAGAAATCGGGCTTTCACCCCGCTCCCATTTTCTTTGACATCACTTCTCCCTTTCTTGTTGAACAAGAAATTGATTACCTTGAAGGAGCCCCAGCCTCCACCGACTAATCCTCCGAAAGGGTACAGGCCGGATCAGCATTGCGGATATCACCAGTCGTCAGGCCATCCTACGGATCTATGCTATGACTTCAATCATGTTGTCCAAGATTTATTGGAAACAGATACAATTCGCTTTGAACCAGGAAATGAGGACATCACTCAAGTCCCTCTGCCCAACCATGCTACTCCTGGAAATTAAGGTTGCATCGGCCAGAATCTTCAGTCAAATTTTTGAGCAAACTCTGTTTTTTTGTGATGTCTTTTCTTTATTTTCATCAGTTATCTTGCGATTAGCCACAGTGGCCCGTGTCGGTCTCTTTTCCCCAATCTAATCGGTCAGTGGCCAGTGGCCCTTACTTCAGTTGCTTTGTTTTGAAGTCAGTTGGTGGCCAGTGGCCTCTATTTCAGTGTCTTTTGTCGAGTCTGTTCACCCATTAATATCTTAATGAAATGACTCGTTTAAATCAAATTCTCATTGTGCTCTGAGATGCTTGCTTTGGGAACTGAACTAGCTTCTAATGCCCTAAGGAACAATTTGATAAAGGTTGATCATTCAAATCAACGGATATCCTTCCAAGATTGAACATACCCGAACAAGAACAATACAGGAGTTGAAGACGTCTCTGAGCCATCAAATGTCAATCAACGGAAATGCAGATGATGCAATGTCCATACATGCTCTCGACCAATCAAGGAAAAGATATGAGGCCATCTCTTGATACCCCTTTCAATATCTCTCTTACCCATGCTATATACATATTCGCTAGTTAGACCTTTGAGCCTGCTAACCTTTATTTCAAACACCCACATATGGGCACTCTTTGAAAGTCAAAAAATAATACAAATGAACAATCAGCAAAGAGCAACAACATCAAGTGGCCTTTCGGCCAAACTACGTCTTGACCTGATCCCTATTTGGGTACGTAGGCAGCCTGAAATCAGGTTCGGTCATAACAAAACAAATGTTCACAATACAAGGCAACTGTGTACAAAGAAAAAAAAAATTGGCCATAAGGCGAAGCAAAGCTTCATTAAAGAGAAAAATGCAGAAGCTGGTTCTACACCAACAATGAACAAAGGTCATAGGGTACCCTATCCTTGCTGAGGCATTGAATTTTGAGCCTGATCTCGTTTCTAGCCAAACCACGTTTCGTCCTAGATATTAAGCCCTCCTTGATCCCTGAAAGGACTTGAGCATCAATGGTCAAAAGCATTCATCACCATTTCCGACAGGCAATGACGAGAGAAGAGCAGAACATTATCAAAGCAAATTCGAGAGCAGAACATGAGAAATGCAAAGCTTGTATACCCAGTCCTGGTGAACCCGTAAGAGCCCAGGGGCAAAAAAGGGATAAATCAAACTTCTAAATTCACGGGCATAGCCAGGAATCACCAATCCGGCTACTGCGCAAAAATTACGTGAACCCAGTCCTGGTGAAAACCTGAAAAGGCCCAGGGGTAAAAAAGGGACAAAGATCAATATGTACAACCCAGTCCTGGTGAAAACCCGCAAAGGCCCAGGGGCAAAAAAATGGAAAGATAAACAAGTGCAAGCTTTGCTAGCCGATGATCAAACATCATGATCAACCACGGCTTAAGTATCTTTCTCTGAAGGCTAAAGAACCTAGCTAGGTCTCCCATTATAAGCAATCTCAGGTATTGTTCAAAATACAAACAGTCAATTTCATTGTTTACAGTCTGCTAGTCAACTGTCAGTCCACCACTTGTCAGTCAGTTCATTTGTCTTTCTAACAAGTCAATCGTATCATTTATCAGTTATTCACACTTTTTAGTCAAGTTCCAACCTCCAGTAGAGTCGGCTCAAAGTTGACTGTTCATTCTCACTGGTGCAAGGAAAGCATTGATACCAGGGCAAAGCAAAGTCAGCAGAATATCCCGGGCAAACACAGATATCTGAAGCAGATCGGTACATTCTGGGGGTCAAGTGCCAACAATCGGATCACCCGAGTAAGGGGCATTTCAAATCTATCAGGCTATTTGTGCAAGGAGGCAGAGATTCAGGTTAAGGCTCAGGGTCACCACTCTCATTCCTCATATCAAACTCATCTTGCTTTCTTTATTTCACGAACTCCCTATCATTCCAGATCACTATCTTTGGTTTTGCTTGCTTGCTTTTCAGGTGGACCAGTCGGGCGGCTGCCTTCACCCTCATCTCATTTGCTTGCTTTCTTGTAAAGCAGTCGGGCGGCTGTCTTTACCCTCTCATCTTTCTCTGCTTTCTCCAGATGGACCAGTCCGGCGGCTGTCTTCACCTTCATCTCCTTCGCTTGCTTCCATGTAAAGCAGTCGGGCGGCTGTCTTTACCCTGCTTGTTTGCTTCCGCGTAAAGCAGTCGGGCGGCTGTCTTTACTTGCTTGCTTACTTTCCAGAAGGACCAGTCGGGCGGCTGTCTTCACCTTCATCTCCTTCGCTTGCTTCCGTGTAAAGCAGTCGGGCGGTTGTCTTTACCCTGCTCGCTTGCTTTCCAAGTATAGCAGTCGGACGACTGTCTTTACCCTGCTTGCTTTCTTCCGCGTAAAGCAGTCGCGCGGTTGTCTTTACTTGCTTGCTTGCTTTTCAGGTGACCCAGTCGGGCGGTTGTCTTCACCTTCATCTCCTTCGCTTGCTTCCGTGTAAAGCAGTCGGGCGGCTGTCTTTACCCTGCTTGTTTGCTTCCGCGTAAAGCAGTCGGGCGGCTGTCTTTACTTGCTTGCTTACTTTTCAGGTGAACCCGTCGGGCGGCTGTCATCACCTTCATCTCCTTCGCTTGCTTCCGTGTAAAGCAGTCGGGCGGCTGTCTTTACCCTGCTTGCTTGCTTTCCTGGTGGACCAGTCGGGCGGCTGCCTTCATCCTCATCACCTATGTTTGTTTTCGTGTAAAGCAGTCGGGCGACTGTCTTTACTCTCTCATCTTTCTTGCTTGCTCCAGGTAAAGCAGTCGGGCGGCTGTCTTTACTCTCCTCTCTCTTGGCTTGCTACTCTGTCAGACAATCGGGCGGTTGTCTACAATCTTGCTCTGCTAGTTCACTATTTTAGGAGTACACTAAGTTGGAATGGACGAGTATCCACTCCTCTTCCTCGCCATGTGTGCTTTCATCCATCCTGCTTGCTGGTAAAAATTGGTTGATTCCAGTCTTTGTCATTCAATTGCCAAACTCGGCACTCTCCGACAAAGAGAGGCAGCTGTAAGCACCCCATTTTTACACCCCCCTAAGCCCTAGGACGAACCCTAGTGAAACCTTAGGACAACCCCTAAAACCTTAGAATCTCCCCCCTAAGCTTTGGGCTCAAGGCCCATTACACTAGGACAAACCCTAGGAGAGCCCTAGACCTAGCCTTAGACCTAGCCCTAGACCAAACCTTAGCTCAACCCTAGCCTATGACCTAGGACAACCCTATAGGCTCAAGGTCCATTCAAAACCCAAGAAACCACAAAAAAACCAAAGCCCATAGCCTTTAGGGCCCACACTTGGGCCCACCTCAACCCATGAGGGGCACATGGGTGGGACCCACAAACCCTAAATCCAAAATGGGCAGGAATTGTCCTAAATGGCTACCCACAACCCTTTTGACCCAAGTGGATTTGGGTTTGGCCCGAAATAGCATGAAATCGGTAATGTCGCTAATCGAATTACCGACATTAAGTTTTTGGCCTATTTTCTTAATGTCGCTAATTCGATTACCGACATTACCGTGTTTCCAGGTTTAGCGTGTGCAGGCTCCACTGCAGCACCACCAGAGGCTTGGGACCTCCCCCATTGGTCCCTGGACCTTCCCTAAATACCCTAAATGCCCTTGGACGTCCTCCACCTTCTCCTATAAATTCCAAGCCTCCCCCATGCAAAAATCACTCCCATTCTTCATAGTGAAACCCTGTCAAAACCGAGACCATCACCTCCACCTTCATCCTAACACCCCACCAGGCCTCCACGACCTCCCAGGCGCCGCCACCGGACGTCCAGCTCCGTCCACAGCCTCCGTAGCAAATTATCCAAGGGTAGGGATCATCCCTCACCCCTTTTTTTGTTGCTCTAACTGTAAGGGACCCCTGGTCCTGATCCAGGGTTCCCCCTTTGGCTTTCCTTTCACTTATGTAGTTGCTACAGCCGAGGATAGGGGTCCCCCACCTTCACCATAGGTGTAGGGAACTCCCTAGAGGCTAGGTTCGGGTGCACACCCCACCCAACGTGCATGGATACACCCCATAGGGTCTGGGGGTCCCTCAGGCAATGAGGGAACCCTTGGACCCCTTTTGGTTCAAAACCAGTGGGCAAAAATCGGTTTTTGAAAATATCTGCTAGTGGTCGGCAATAGCAGTGTCGACCACACAAAATTGGGCTGAAAGCTTAATGTCCTCACTTCTATTACCGACATGCCCAAAATAGCCTAAAAACTCTTTGTCCCCATTTGATTTACCGACATGCCCAAAATAGCCTAAAAACTCTTTGTCCCCATTTGGTTTACCGACATGCTCAAAATAGCCTAAAAACTCTTTGTCCCCATTTGGTTTACCGACATAATGAGCTTATTTTCACACTAACTTCGGGCCCATGTGGGGCCCACATTCCAAGTCCCCTGGAGGCCCACAGTAGCTTGTTGGAAAACTCTTGACCTCCCCTAGCTCCCTGCAAAATTTCAGGTTCAGGGATCATGCCTAACCATGGTTACCAAACCCCTAAAGATGGGTTAAAATACTGTCCATAGTGTCGACAGTTCAAATGCCTACATTACAGACTAATTTTTACCTGACTTTGAGTCCCTGTAGGGCCCACACCTGGCATATTCAGAGGCTGAGACCTATACCATTTGAAAGGTGACACTCCCAGCTTTCTAACGTTGCTTTTGTTTTACCCAGGGGTGATCCCTAACCCTAGTTAATCACCCACAAACTCTGGTTAAAATATTACTGAAATGGAGGTAATCCGATTACCTCCATTTTGGAATTTCTTGATTTCGGGCTTTGTGAAGGGCCCAAACCTGGTAGGAGGCCACTCTAGGCCTTGCCATACCCTTTGGGCCCATCCTTGACTGACCTTGACCCTTAACCATGGTTAAAATGGCCCCCGGTTAACGTTTAACCATGGTTAAGCACTACTTAACCCCACAAAAAATATGGAAAAATCCATAAAAAAAGAAAAACACCAAAAAAACATCAATCTTGCTTGCTTGCTTACTTTCTTAACCATGGTTAGGCCCTCTAACCATGGTTAACACCTTTCTAACTGCGGTTAGGCTCTACTTTGCACTTGACCAACTCGGTCAGTCAACCCTAACCTCCGGGCTAGACCTTTGACCACCTTGCACACACACACACCCTTAGCCTTGGCACGGGCTCATGTGCCAGAACTACGCTCGGTCTGATCTCACCCCTATGTGACTACGTAGGCAATCCAACTCGGATTCGACCCCAGTCTAGACAACCCCTAGTCTAGCTTGCTTTGCTTATTTTTTTGGATTAACACTTCATTAAACACTTAGGTGTGAGCATGGGATTTTCCAACCCACTTTCACAATTATATGTTTTGACTTGAGTCGCCACCTATTCATTCTTAGAGATAGGTCCCGGGTATTTGTTTGTTTGGATAAGGCAAATGGTCTTTAAAGAGTTAGGGTAAGCGGTTCGATTAAGTCCCGGGGAAGGTATTAGGCACCCCAAGACCTCCGTTTTATAACGGTTACCTACTCCCTAAACTTAAGCCAATTATAATCTCAAAGTTTAATTAAAATGTCCAAAGTTTTTAAGTGAGTGCTAATCCAAGAAAAATAGAAAGCTAGATGGCTAGGGTCGAACCCGAGTTGAGTTGCCTACGTACTCACATGGTGAGATCAGACCGAGCGTAGTTCTGGCACATGAGCCCATGCCGAGGCTAGGGGGAGTGTGTGTGTGCATAGGATGGTCAAAGGGTCTAGCCTAGAAGGCTATGGTTTAGTTGACCGGGGAGGTCAAGTGCACAAGTGTTAAGTCTAACCGCGGTTAGAGGGTATTTATCCATGGTTAGATGAGCTAACCAAAGCTAAGGAGGTCCTACAAGTCTCTTTTTGGTCTTTTGTATTTTTATATTTTTTTGGGATTTTGGAGATATTTGAATGTTTTTGGTATTTTGGTTATATTTGCATGTTTTTGGTATTTTGATTATATTTGAATATTTTTGAATTTTCATATAGGTAAGGTTTTGACAAACTTAACTAAAGTCAAATTTAGTCCAAGAGTTTGGCTAAAAGATTATAGTTTAAGACATAAAGAGGGATGTGCCTTATGAATAGTAAATGGTCTATTACCAACACCTATTTTGTTGAATTGATGTTGATAATAGATCAAACACCATTGTCTTTAGTATGAAACATTTTTAAGAATGTCCTCTTTAAGTCCTTACACCATCATTTATCTTAAGTCCTTAAACCATCACCTACCCATTCAACATAGAACATGAGGGAAAAATAAAGAAATGAAAGAAAATGAAAACTCATCCTCTCCCTTTTAAGGTGGTTCATTTACACCATTATTAATGATGTAATGTTGCTCTAAAGAATGTTAGGGAGGGGATGAGCTTTCACAAAAAATTCTAGAAAGAGGACTAGAATCTTAAAAGAAAACAAAATGAAAAAGAGAGGTATAGCTTTAGCTTCCACTCTCTATGGGCCTACCCATATCCACACTTGTGGGTACATAAAAAAGAAGAAAATATGTACATGGAAAGGAAAAGAAAAAATGAGCATCTCCTTGCCTTTGATATGGGGTCCCTCTACACCATTAGATTGGTGTAGAGAGGCCCAACTATGCTTGAGAAATGAGAGATCAAGAAGAGAGAACCAAATAAAAAAAAGGTAAAAAAGAAGAGAAAATGAAAGAAGGAGTGCCTACTCTTCCAAGAATTCTCCTTCAATGCTCCAAGGGGTAGGGTTTTAGAATCCACAAAGGAAGAGAGTTAGTGAAGAACTCTAAGCTTTTAGTCTTAGAATTCTTTCCAAACTCTAAACCTTAGTTTCTTCTCCCTTCTTCAAACTCAAGAGAAACACAAGTGGGTGGGAACCTTCTAGGGGTCTTGAGGGATGGATCTAAGGGGTTAAGGGATTGATATTTATAGGAAAACTAAGAGGTTGGGTTGTGTCTTTTACATGGGGGATAAAAGGAGCTAGTGGGTAAAGACTTGAGTGTTGTAAGGTGAGTTGATAGATTGAGTGTTGTAAGGAGTGTAAGAGAGTTGGTGGGTTGAGTGAACTATGAGTTATATAGGTATGGGTTGATGTAAGAGAGGTGTAAGAGAGTTGGTGGGTTGAGTGAACTATGGGTTATATAGGTATGGGTTGATGTAAGAGAGGTGTAAGAGAGTTGGTGGGTTGAGTGAACTATGGGTTATATAGGTATGGGTTGTAGGATATAGGGTAGGTGGATATGGATATGTGGATTAGGTCTTATGGATCATGGGTTATTAGTAGATGGGTCATGGGTTATGATTATTGGACTTTGACTATGACATTTGGGCCTGGGCTATGGAAATAGGCTTTGGCTTAGGCAATTGGGTGATTGGGTATTTGGGCTTGACTACTTGGGTTGGGTAATAAAATTAGGTAATTGGGTTTGATTGAGTTGTTTAGGTATAAGTTTGGTCAAATGGGCTTGGGCCTTGGGTATACCTAGGGCTTACTAAGGTTAGGCTAGGGCTACCTAGGGTTAAGCTTAGGGTTAACTAGGGTCTTAACTAGGGTTTAGTCCTATGGTTAAGGGTTTACCTAGGGTTTGAAACTAGGGTTGATCTAGGGTTTGGACCATAGCTAAATTAATTAACCACGGTTAAGGGGGTGTAAAAATAGGGTGCTGACATTAGGCATTTAATTAATTTTGAGATTAAACTTGGCTTAACTATAGGGAGTAGGTAACCATTTCTTAAATGGGGGTCTTGGGGTGCCTAACACCTTCCCCAAGGCTTAATCGAACCACTTACCCTAATCTTTGATAGACCTCTTGCCTTATCCAAACAATTGCTTACCGGGACCTATCCCTAAGAATGAATAGGTGGTGACTCTAAAAGCCAATCGTTGCTTTTATGTGGGCGGACCGCAAAATCCCGTGCTCACTGCTCTGGCGACTCTGCTGGGGATGTTTAAGCCGGAACCCATACTTAAGCCAAATTAATCTCAACATTAATCAACATGCTTAATTGTTTAATCAAGTGTTAATCTTATGGGTGTGCATATCATACATATCATTAGTAGTGTAATAACTCTATACCTATTAGACAGGCTTATTACGCTAACGGCCGCTGGATGATGATCCTCGGTGTCAGTGGCTTAAACGTCTTGGAGGTCAGCAGAATTTTGCCTGTTGGGTGATGATCCTCAGGAAACGATTCTGAACGCTCCCGCTTACACCAATCGTCCCCGGTATGTTCTATACCTCGGAGACGCATATACGGTGTTAAGTGATCCCCCCATCTTGCTAGGAACACAACTGCATTACACCAGCATTCATACATAGAGCCTAGGCTAAGGTATAGTCTACAAGCAGCTCATCCGGGAGGGGTTACCTAAACCCTAACCTGCTTCACCCTATACTTGTCCCCTGTCTTGGTTGACTACCCGGGCACATTCTACCCGGATAAGCATCCATCTAGGGGCATGTACTGAGCCCTTTTGTTGTGCCTGTAATAAAATGCACTCTACCCTACTTCCCGACATAACATATGGAGTTCAAATCCCAAGTAGATAGGTCTTCACCAGACCTACCCTCATCTTTGACCTGATAGGCATTCGGTTCCCAATAACCCGGGTAAAGCATGTCGGACCTCTCTCCGTCTGCCCTATCGGATCACATATGTCTTGTCATACCAAATTCCAAAAAAAATTCAAAAAATTCAAAAATCAAAAATCAAAATTCTCCCTCCTGCATGTCATTCTGAATCCCAGAATAGGGGCATTGCCCCTATGTTAGTTAGACTGCTAGGTCTTTTGCTTGCTTGTCAATCTTCCCGCCCTTATCTACTCCGGCTCTTACTCTATACATTTCGATTATTTCAGGAGTAGACCCTGAGTTGAGTACTTATCTGAAAGATACCACCAATTGATATCTGATCATGCAGTACAGTATGGATCAATTAGTGGATGGACATGAGACTGATCCTGATACCCCGACATCTCAGCAGCTGCAAGCCCCGAGCCTCGAGGCAAGAATGACTGAGAATTCCCAGAGCATAGAAGAGCTGAAAAACATTGTGCATGATTTTATGCGGGCAGTAACACATGCTCTCTCCTCCTCAAATCCTCGACCGGCCGATGTGCCAGGCCCATCACAAGCTAATCCGCCACATATCACCAATCTTATCCCACAACCACCTGTCATCAACATCACTCTATCACCTATTCAACCACAAACCGACTTCACCTTCGACATGCCACCTCCACCTGTTCAACCACAACCCATTCCCCACATCATACCTCTCATCACTGACCAGTTTGAGGAGGAAGCTAGGGCCGGCAATGAACCCCATACTGGATCAGCTCACATATCTTCCAGTTCGGCACAGATTCCGGATGCTTACAAGGAGAGGATTGAGAAGTTAGAAGAGTTGGTGAAGACAGTGCAAGGAGCCCGTAAATCTGCAGATTTCAGGGACATGTGCATGCACCCAGGGATTCAACTGCCCCTAGATTTCAAGATACCTGATTTCGATAAGTACAATGGGAAGAGATGTCCCGAGATGCACCTAAGGGTTTACCGAGGAGAGCTGTTCCAGTTGGAACACGATAACAAACTCTTGGTCCAGTTATTTCAGAAGAGTCTGAAAGGAGCAGCCCTACAGTGGTTCACTAAGGTCGACCCCAACAAAGTCAGAACATGGGAGGGCCTCTGTGAAACTTTCTTGGCTAAATACTCATACAATGTCGATCTAGTCCCGCAGAGGGTAGATTTGGAAAAAATGTCATAGAGGGATAATGAGTACTTCATCGAGTACTCCGTTCGATGGAGAGAAGTCGCTGAAAAAATGAGCACCTCTCTGCCGGAAGATGAGCAAGTGACTACTTTCCTCCGCACTCTCAAGCATCCGCTAAAGACTCTCTTGACCGCACAACCAGTCTCTGATTTCAGTACAATGGCCAAATGTGGCGCTAGGATTGAGGCAACCATGGACGATATAGGGGCATTTGACATGTTCCAAGCTTCAAAGGGTGCAATCTCAGGTACTGTTCAAAATACAAACAGTCAATTTCATTGTTTACAGTCCGCTAGTCAACTGTCAGTCCACCACTTGTCAGTCAGTTCATTTGTCTTTCTAACAAGTCAATCGTATCATTTATCAGTTATTCACACTTTTTAGTCAAGTTTCAACCTCCAGTAGAGTCGGCTCAAAGTTGACTGTTCATTCTCACTGGTGCAAGGAAAGCATTGATACCAGGGCAAAGCAAAGTCAGCAGAATATCCCGGGCAAACACAGATATCTGAAGCAGATCGGTACATTCTGGGGGTCAAGTGCCAACAATCAGATCACCCGAGTAAGGGGCATTTCAAATCTATCAGGCTATTTGTGCAAGGAGGCAGAGATTCAGGTTAAGGCTTAGGGTCACCACTCTCATTCCTCATATCAAACTCATCTTGCTTTCTTTGTTTCACGAACTCCCTATCATTCTAGATCACTATCTTTGGTTTTGCTTGCTTGCTTTTCAGGTGGACCAGTCGGGCGGCTGTCTTCACCCTCATCTCATTTGCTTGCTTCCGTGTAAAGCAGTCGGGCGGCTGTCTTTACCCTCTCATCTTTCTCTGCTTTCTCCAGATGGACCAGTCGGGCGGCTGTCTTCACCTTCATCTCCTTCGCTTGCTTCCGTGTAAAGCAGTCGGGCGGCTGTCTTTACCCTGCTTGTTTGCTTCCGCGTAAAGCAGTCGGGCGGCTGTCTTTACTTGCTTGCTTACTTTCCAGATGGACCAGTCGGGCGGCTGTCTTCACCTTCATCTCCTTCGCTTGCTTCCGTGTAAAGCAGTCGGGCGGTTGTCTTTACCCTGCTCGCTTGCTTTCCAAGTATAGCAGCCGGACGACTGTCTTTACCCTGCTTGCTTTCTTCCGCGTAAAGCAGTCGCGCGGTTTTTCTTTACTTGCTTGCTTGCTTTTCAGGTGACCCAGTCGGGCGGCTGTCTTCACCTTCATCTCCTTCGCTTGCTTCCGTGTAAAGCAGTCGGGCGGCTGTCTTTACCCTGCTTGTTTGCTTCCGCGTAAAGCAGTCGGGCGGCTGTCTTTACTTGCTTGCTTACTTTTCAGGTGAACCCGTCGGGCGGCTGTCATCACCTTCATCTCCTTCGCTTGCTTCCGTGTAAAGCAGTCGGGCGGCTGTCTTTACCCTGCTTGCTTGCTTTCCTGGTGGACCAGTCGGGCGGCTGCCTTCATCCTCATCACCTATGTTTGTTTTCGTGTAAAGCAGTCGGGCGACTGTCTTTACTCTCTCATCTTTCTTGCTTGCTCCAGGTAAAGCAGTCGGGCGGCTGTCTTTACTCTCCTCTCTCTTGGCTTGCTACTCTGTCAGACAATCGGGCGGTTGTCTACAATCTTGCTCTGCTAGTTCACTATTTTAGGAGTACACTAAGTTGGAATGGACGAGTATCCACTCCTCTTCCTCGCCATGTGTGCTTTCATCCATCCTGCTTGCTGGTAAAAATTGGTTGATTCCAGTCTTTGTCATTCAATTGCCAAACTCGGCACTCTCCGACAAAGAGAGGCAGCTGTAAGCACCCCATTTTTACACCCCCCTAAGCCCTAGGACGAACCCTAGTGAAACCTTAGGACAACCCCTAAAACCTTAGAATCTCCCCCCTAAGCTTTGGGCTCAAGGCCCATTACACTAGGACAAACCCTAGGAGAGCCCTAGACCTAGCCTTAGACCTAGCCCTAGACCAAACCTTAGCTCAACCCTAGCCTATGACCTAGGACAACCCTATAGGCTCAAGGTCCATTCAAAACCCAAGAAACCACAAAAAAACCAAAGCCCATAGCCTTTAGGGCCCACACTTCGGCCCACCTCAACCCATGAGGGGCACATGGGTGGGACCCACAAACCCTAAATCCAAAATGGGCGGGAATTGCCCTAAATGGCTGCCCACAACCCTTTTGACCCAAGTGGATTTGGGTTTGGCCCGAAATAGCATGAAATCGGTAATGTCGCTAATCGAATTACCGACATTAAGTTTTTGGCCTATTTTCTTAATGTCGCTAATTCGATTACCGACATTACCGTGTTTTCAGGTTTAGCGTGTGCAGGCTCCACTGCAGCACCACCAGAGGCTTGGGACCTCCCCCATTGGTCCCTGGACCTTCCCTAAATACCCTAAATGCCCTTGGACGTCCTCCACCTTCTCCTATAAATTCCAAGCCTCCCCCATGCAAAAATCACTCCCATTCTTCATAGCGAAACCCTGTCAAAACCGAGACCATCACCTCCACCTTCATCCTAACACCCCACCAGGCCTCCACAACCTCTCAGGCGCCGCCACCGGACGTCCAGCTCCGTCCACAGCCTCCGTAGCAAATTATCCAAGGGTAGGGATCATCCCTCACCCCTTTTTTTGTTGCTCTAACTGTAAGGGACCCCTGGTCCTGATCCAGGGTTCCCCCTTTGGCTTTCCTTTCACTTATGTAGTTGCTACAGCCGAGGATAGGGGTCCCCCACCTTCACCATAGGTGTAGGGAACTCCCTAGAGGCTAGGTTTGGGTGCACACCCCACCTAACGTGCATGGATACACACCCCATAGGGTCTGGGGGTCCCTCAGGCAATGAGGGAACCCTTAGACCCCTTTTGGTTCAAAGCCAGTGGGCAAAAATCGGTTTTTGAAAATATCTGCTAGTGGCCGGCAATAACAGTGTCGACCACACAAAATTGGGCTAAAAGCTTAATGTCCTCACTTCTATTACCGACATGCCCAAAATAGCCTAAAAACTCTTTGTCCCCATTTGATTTACCGACATGCCCAAAATAGCCTAAAAACTCTTTGTCCCCATTTGGTTTACCGACATGCTCAAAATAGCCTAAAAACTCTTTGTCCCCATTTGGTTTACCGACATAATGAGCTTATTTTCACACTAACTTCGGGCCCATGTGGGGCCCACATTCCAAGTCCCCTGGAGGCCCACAGTAGCTTGTTGGAAAGCTCTTGACCTCCCCTAGCTCCCTGCAAAATTTCAGGTTCAGGGATCATGCCTAACCATGGTTAGCAAACCCCTAAAGATGGGTTAAAATACTGTCCATAGTGTCGACAGTTCAAATGCCTACATTACAGACTAATTTTTACCTGACTTTGAGTCCCTGTAGGGCCCACACCTGGCATATTCAGAGGCTGAGACCTATACCATTTGAAAGGTGACACTCCCAGCTTTCTAACCTTGCTTTTGTTTTACCCAGGGGTGATCCCTAACCCTAGTTAATCACCCACAAACTCTGGTTAAAATATTACTGAAATTGAGGTAATCCGATTACCTCCATTTTGGAATTTCTTGATTTCGGGCTTTGAGAAGGGCCCAAACCTGGTAGGAGGCCACTCTAGGCCTTGCCATACCCTTTGGGCCCATCCTTGACTGACCTTGACCCTTAACCATGGTTAAAATGGCCCCCGGTTAACGTTTAACCATGGTTAAGCACTACTTAACCCCACAAAAAATATGGAAAAATCCATAAAAAAAGCAAAACACCAAAAAAACATCAATCTTGCTTGCTTGCTTACTTTCTTAACCATGGTTAGGCCCTCTAACCATGGTTAACACCTTTCTAACTGCGGTTAGGCTCTACTTTGCACTTGACCAACTCGGTCAGTCAACCCTAACCTCCGGGCTAGACCCTTGACCACCTTGCACACACACACACCCCTAGCCTTGGCATGGGCTCATGTGCCAGAACTACGCTCAGTCTGATCTCACCCCTATGTGAGTACGTAGGCAATCCAACTCGGATTCGACCCCAGTCTAGACAACCCCTAGTCTAGCTTGCTTTGCTTATTTTTTTGGATTAACACTTCATTAAACACTTAGGCATTTAATTAATTTTGAGATTAAACTTGGCTTAACTATAAGGAGTAGGTAACCATTTCTTAAATGGGGGTCTTGGGGTGCCTAACACCTTCCCCAAGGCTTAATCGAACCACTTACCCTAATCTTTGATAGACCTCTTGCCTTATCCAAACAATTGCTTACCCGGGACCTATCCCTAAGAATGAATAGGTGGCGACTCTAAAAGCCAATCGTTGCTTTTATGTGGGCGGACCGCAAAATCCCGTGCTCATATAGTGAATAATAATTTGTAAATTCCTTTGCTTGTTTGGATGGAAAACGTTGTAGAAAAGAATTTTTTTTTTCTCAAAAATAATTTCTTTTATTTTTTCAAAGAATTTTTTTCCTTAAACATTAAGTAAAAGTAGAAAATTATTTGTAGCAAAAAATACTTATTTTGCAGCATGCCAAACACAAAATATAACGTTGGACTGTTTTTGGTTCGTGTGGCGTTGTCTTCATAACGCAATTGCCGTCAACGATAATGTGGCAAAGAAGCGGGTGCCGATTGATCCCTTATGCAGTTTTTGTGGTCAACAGGTGGGGACATTGGTTCATCTTCTGCTGGAGTGTAATTTAGCTAGAGCTGTATGGTGGGGTTCTCCTCTTGCTTGCAGGACAGATTTTCAGGTTTTCCTCTCTTTTATGGAATGGTGGAGTTTTTGGGTGGCTGGTAATTTTACTAAGCCAGAAAAGGTGAGGAATCTGTCTTTAATAGCCAATTTGGTGTGGCACGTTTGGAAAGCTCGAAATGATTTGAAGTTCAATCAGATTCAGCCTTCCCCATCCCAAATTGTGGAGCGGTCAGTTCGCCTTGTAACGGAAGGAATTCCATGGCTTCCTCCATCTAGTGTGGGTATTTCAGCGCCAAATATGACTGTTGGGGAAGCTCTTTCAATACCCGGATATTCGTCTCGGTCTTGGCATGTCATATCCTCGGATGGGGCTTCTTGTTTGGATGGTCATCTGGCAGGTGTTGGGGTGGTGGCCAGAACGTCCTCGGGTTCCATTTTAGGAGGCCAAATGCAGGGGCTGCTGGGCGGTTCTCCTATAGTGGCTGAAGTAGTTGCGTTACAATCCGCTACAGAGTATGCCTTGGCGCATGGTTGGTCATCAGTGCGTTTTCTCTCCGATGCAAGTACGGTGGTGAATCAAGTGCTGTCTTCTACTTCCACCGTGTTGGCAGATATTAGGTCCATTGTTTTGGATATTAAATCCAATTTGCAGCACTTCCATCGTTTTTTCATGGAGCAAATTCCTATGAGTAGGAATGGCTTTGCTCACTCCCTAGCAGCCAAGGCTTTGGCTCTTAGCTCTCAGGGATGTTTTCTTGTTCGTCACTTATCTGCGCTTGAGTGTCGACGTCTCATGTCTGAACGGGGGCCTAGACCTCCGTAGACTATGTATCTTTTGTTTAGTTTTTTAACTGATATCTCCATCTTCAAAAAAAAAAAAAAAAACAAACGTTGGACTGTTGAAATACATCAGGTGCACATTTACCGAGTAATTTAAGTTTAAAAGTCTTTATCTTACAAATTTTAAAATAAATTAATTAGGTAGGAGGGAGAAATGTCTCTTGTAGCGTACAGGTGCGCAGCATTTCATAGGAATACAATGGTAGAATATCATGAAACCAAGCCGAACGTTATTAATTCTATGTTTAAACCAACAAACATCTCCGGCCTTAGTGGTATTCCCACAACTCCATTATGTATATTATACACTAATAAAAAAATAAATTAATTCTCATAATAGGGATTAGGGTGTGAGATAGAGGTGGATCATTTTGTTTGTTGTTAAAACTGAGTAGTATCTCTTTTAAGGGTTACCCCTCACCTTTTAATTAGATGATAATAACTAAGAAAAAAGCTCAAGTTGAAGAGAAAAAAAAACCAGAAGCAACTAGCCCAAAATTTGCATGGCAGTGGTAGTTTGAAAATTATAAGAAAAGGTTTTAATTGACAAAAATACCTTTAAGGCATATTTTAGGTTGCCCACTTCTCTCTTCCACCGGAGTCCTATTCATAGTTAAACTTTTAATCGATAGCCATCATACAGGGATGATAATTTTATTTTATTTTTTTGGTTAAGAGTAACAACAAAAAACATTTACAACACACACCACAGAAAACTAAACTGAACTCAACACACCTCTTTAAAAGGGCCTATCCCCTAAGAGGGGGAAGTGATTAACGTATAATAAACTAATAATGATATGAAAATAGAATATTTTACTTAGGGTTGTATTCGAGCTGAATTGATCCGAGCTTGGCCCAGTTCATTTTGGCTCGAGGTCAAATTGATTGAAGCTCGAGCTGAGCTCGAGCACGACTTGATTTATTAAAAAATTGTTTTTAAATAAAAATAATAATATTTTTATTTTATATATATAATATATTATTTATTAATATTTTTAATATAATATTCAAGCTGAGCTTGAGTCGAGCTGAGCCTCAATTGAGACGAGCAAAATCAAAGAGACCTTAGCTCGAGCTCGACTTGAACATATTTTCAAGCTTGGAAAATCAGCTTGGATCAACTCAATGTTAATTTGAATACACCCCTAATTTTACTGCTTAATCTCGTGTATAACAGTTATACACAATTATAATGCGTAAACTTTTTGGTTTGTTTTTCAAACATCTTCTTGAGATTCAAAGTGATAAGACTATCCCTCTTGTTGCGTTTTATTTTTCGAATTTCTGGTTGGATAGTATAGAGTAAAGACCTTAACACAAATCCAACTCATTCATATACGGGTTAAAAAACCCGATTCCGCCTCAATTAAAATGGGTTGAGAAACAAACCCACCCACGATTTCCAAAGCACAACATCCCAAACCGTGAAAATTTCGGCAGGTTTGAAGTTTAGAACAGGTTGACCGAGAAGATCAAGCATTACGTAAACTGTTTGGTTTGTCTTTCAAACATTTAAAATGGAAACCAAATCTTCTACTGTGATAACGGATTTGACAAATCCGTCTTTCCTTCTTTAGTTGTTGGTCTTGAAAGAGATAAGAGCCCTTCCGTACACGTCTCCCAATTTTTGGTTTGGCGCTCATTTCACTGCCACGCGTCATACGCTGTATCGAACCCCGAGATAAGCTTTCTCGGCTTTGCCAGAGACAATCTGAAGCCCCCAACTTGGCCTTGACTTGTCTCTGTCGAAGCCAAAAAAGGCTTATCTCGGGATTCCATAGAATAGGTGACAAGTGGTGAAGAAGTCAAAATCATGAGGCCCATGATTTTGACTTTTCCACCCATAATAAAACATGTGGCTATAAGTGTGTTAGAATAAAGGGGAGAGATATCATATGGGGAGGGAGAAGTTAAAAAAATGGGGAGAAAATAAAATGACTTCTCCCCATTTTTCTTGCCAACTGTCCCACAATGTATGGAACCCCGAGAGGGGTTTCTGGCTTCGCCAGAGACAAGCCAAGGCCCCCCAACTTTTGGTTTGGCGCTCATCTCACTGCCACGCGTTATACGCTGTATCGAACCCCGAGATAAGCTTACTGGCTAGAGACAATCCGAAGCCGACTAAGCAAATATACAAGTCAGGAGGGGGCAGACGGCATTTCGGGTATTTATGGTAAAGGAAGGGGTAATTACCGTAATTTGCTCAATCTCAATTTCCTTCGGTTGCTCTATATATAAGAGAGACGTGGGAACCCTTGAGAAGTAAAAAAACAGTTAATATGGCAGTTGAAGGATATCTCCTCTCTGGGATATTAGTCCTGGCCAACTTGTTGGCTCGTTCTGAGGTTGTTATAGCGAGTCATGACTCAGCTTCATTCAACCGAAGCAGTTTTCCGGCAGGTTTCGTTTTTGGGACGGCATCAGCTGCGTACCAGGTAGTGGACGACTGGATTCGTTCATGATCTATTTATATTTTACTATTATCATATTTCTAATTGCATTGGCTATGAATTATCAGTATGAAGGTTCAGCAAATGAAGATGGTAAAGGCCCTAGTATTTGGGATTATTTTACTCACAACTATCCAGGTCTCTCTCTCTCTCTCTCTCTCTCAAATGATTGAATTATCGAGTTTTCGACGTCAACTATGAGATGAATATTGGGTCAAAGATTACAAACCTTAGGAAATGAAGAGCCATATTAATTAACCTTCGAAATATACATTTGTATAGTTATAATGCTAATGATACTTATTGCAATTTTAAACATGCTTACTTGTGTTGTGCGTTCTATTTGGTTGTGCCATGAGACAGTTTTCAGGCTAACTCGGCGAGTCAACTCAATTTTTTCTCAAAGTTGAGAACTACAGTGCTCAATTCGATGGAGACATAGCTGACTTCAAGGGTGTTAACAAACAGATTTATTGAATAGTTTGCATGAGTACCCTAAGAGCGGTTTAGGAAGAAACATATCCTACATAATCTAATTATAATCTCTATAACCTAATTCCTACCAATCTAAATCTGAGATACTAATCTAAAACAATCTCAGAGATCCTGTGTATCTCATATATATTAGATCATTATTTTCCTAATAAGGGGTATACTACCTCATGGAAGCTGTAAACATACGTGACAGGCCACCTCAAAGAAAACTACGGATTTCCTCTGACAAATGGCCAAGTATTATACTTGGGCATAGCCTCTTAATTTGCTTGATATGTGGACAATAAAAAGAAACATATCATACAATTAACGGAATGTGATGGTTATGGGAAAGTGATGTCAATTTGTAGTTAATGAGAAAATGTTATGGTGGAGTGGCAGGTAGGATAGCGGATGGTAGTAACGGAGATGTGGCTGATGATTCTTATCATCGTTATAAGGTAAGGTACCGATCAGATCACAGTTTCGTACGTTTTAGATCAGACGGCAGCCATAAAATCATGTTTTTGTAATTTGCAGGAAGACGTGAGTATTATGAAGGAAATGGGTATGGATGCTTACAGATTCTCCATCTCCTGGCCCAGATTATTACCTAGTAAGATTATATATAATACCCTTGGATCTTCCCATCTATATATATAAATGTCCTCTTCCGAGTTACCTCAAACTTGTGGCTCATTATTTTTACTCTCAGATGGAAAGATAAGTGGGGGAGTTAACAAGGAAGGCATCAGATATTACAACAACCTCATCAACGAGCTACTATCAAAGGGTGAGGACTCTCTCTCTCTCTCTCTCTCTCTCTCTAGATCTCTCTCTCTCTCTCTCTCTCTCTCTCTCTCTCTCTCTCTCTAACATTTGCTGTCATGCGCAGGTGTGGAACCTTATGTGACTCTCTTCCATTGGGACCTTCCCCAAGCTTTGGAAGATGAGTATGGTGGTTTCTTAAGCCCTCACATCGTGTAAGTAACCCACTATATCCTTGGCACGCAATCCTCACCAAGACCATGCAATGGGTCCCATCTATATGATCTCTCAGATCAAACTTTGACCTTTTCGATCAATGTTATCCATCCGATGCAATGACTTATGGATGATTAAACCCTTTAATTGGGATTGAAAGAAGTCCAACTTATAGCCTTTTCAAGCATCATAATCCTGGGGCTGTGCTCTTACCTAGGAAAGTTGTTGCCCCCACGTCTCCGTTTCTTTGCTCTAAGCTACTTGTCTATAGATATGTTTGATCTTGGCACTCGGGAATGTTAGGTCAGTCTTATAATTTAGGGTAGTAAGACAAATCATTTTATAAAGACGTATTGATTCATTCAAGCCAGAGTTTCCTCCGAGGATTAGTAGTAGGAGGATTCCTTCTTAATAGAGTCCATGCCTTCTAATGGTCATTCTGTGTAACAAAAAAGAAAGAAAGAAAGATAGGGTGGACTAGTCCCACCTGATCAAATTGGATGTTTCTCACTTTCATTGATTAATCAGGGATGATTTTCGAGACTACGCAGAGCTTTGCTACAAAGAATTCGGTGATCGGGTGAAGCACTGGATCACCTTAAATGAGCCATGGACCTTATGCAGTAATGGATATGCCTTGGGTATCCATGCTCCTGGTCGATGTTCTAAATGGATGAACGGAAATTGCAGTACTGGAAACTCCGGTACCGAGCCATATCTTGTGGCACACCACCAGATTCTTGCTCATGCAGCTGCAGTAAAAGTATACAAGGAGAAGTATCAGGTGAGCACCTATTGCAGCATCATGATCTAGTGCATAAGCTGCCCCTGTATTGCTCATTCCCATCTCTCCCAACCGTCTGGTACGTTGGTGTGCAGGAGTCTCAAAATGGCATAATTGGGATAACACTAGTTTCTCATTGGATGGAGCCATTTTCTACAGCCAAGTTCGACCAAGATGCCGCGATGCGAGCCCTTGATTTCATGTTTGGATGGTTAGTATTTTGCATGGATTCATCAAACTGTGGACTCTTAACAGATCTGCTTAAGCAGATAAGACTATATATAAACCACAGAAAATCACATTTTAACGTATGATACAAAATCAATAATTATATATTGATTATTTTACCCATTACAACGTTTTTTGGGTACATGAACCTGCGGCTCTTGCGTGGAGTAACAGTCGCTATATATTACCCATTGATTAGGGTTAAGGTTTTGGGTCATTATCTGAATTTAAATCAGGTTTTCTCAACCTGTTTATGATTGAGTTAGGCCACAATTGGGCGTTATAATACCTAGTAAATTTCAATTAAAAACAATTTATTTATAGTTACAAAAATATTATACGCATATTCAAAAAAAAAAATTAGTTTACATATTACTTATATGTTAAAATAAACAATTTATTTATATTTCTTATTTGTTTACACAAGTTGACGACTGTGCGGATTTGACCCAGCCTCAATCTAACCCATTGCCACCCCTATTCAAAGGGAGGGTCACATTCATATCATTCCACAAATTATTCCATGAAGACTTCTAAGCATACTCTCACCGCAAATATTCTCACAATATTTTGACAATAAACAAAGAGGCTTGCATGCTAGCGCTACTCTCAGGCACACCACTCTATAGTCTATACTCGGCCAAAAATCAGCTGATTAAGGATTTCAATTGAGAGAGAGAGATGCAAAGTTAAAGCAAGGTATTGCTTTTTGTTTAGTGTAAGGAATGGCAGAGAGTAAGGCTAGCCCGCCTAAAAAAACAAATGACTTTGAGTTTTTAGTCTTTTTATCAAGAGTGAACAGTATATAGTTTTGCATTGTGAGAGTATGCTTACCATTCCTCTTTGTATCATTGTTTGGGCATTAATTCAGCCTTATATTGCAGGTTAAGATCCATCTCTAGACCTTATAAAAATTCTATTTGAGACAAAATTAAGGATATATGCTGTTTAATTTGTTGTTCATAGGTTTATGGATCCAATAACGTACGGCAACTATCCACATAGCATGCGATCCATTGTCGGAAATCGGCTACCGAAGTTCTCTGAGGAGCAATCTATGATGGTTAAAGGGTCTTTTGATTTTCTTGGATTAAACTACTACACTGCAAATTATGCAGCTAATCTTCCTTATTCTAATAGCGTTAACATAAGCTACACAACGGATTCTCAAGCTAGTCTCACTTGTAAGTTCAAATGCAACCCAATAGGCATTAGTTATGTGCTTAAGTTTTTATTTTAATATATACTTACAAAACCTTTTCTTTTTTTTTGCGGCAGCGGAACGAAACGGGATCCCCATTGGCCCAGTGGTACATGTTTATACATTTAATCAACCACTAATATTATTTAAGAAATGAAAAGTTTAATAGAAATGTTGTTCATGTAATGCAATCCCAATTATTTTGGATTGGTTCCACGGCTTCTGTTCTGTGGAGACCCATAGAGAATTTAAATATTTCTTCACTACTTCCGTTCATGTCCATTCAAGTCACATATGGCATCGCATAGCTACACTCTATTACTTAAAATTAAATTATAAACGATTTTGCAGACCGGTTCGGACTGGCTATATGTTTATCCAAGAGGAATCCATGATCTTCTGATTTACATAAAGAAAAGATACAACAATCCAATCATTTACATTACTGAAAATGGTAATATAGTTTATCTATTTATATCATTTGTGCTTGTATATTATAAGGTCACGGCATCATTTGAAACCAGTTCAAATGAAGGAAATGGCGATAAATAAGATTTTTAATTGAAGTAGAATTCATTCCGTTCTTATATAGGGATCAGTGAGATTAATAACAGCACGCTATCGATTAAGGAAGCCCTCGACGACAACAAGAGGATAGACTACTACAGCCACCATCTTTTGTTCCTTCGAAGAGCAATCAAGTGAGTGTTTTACAGAATTCCTATAGAATAAAATCATTGTATATAACTTATAAGTAGAACTTAATTTAGATATACAATTTGAACAAAGTTCTTGCTTAGATTTAAATGGTGGGGTTTTTGCAGGGACGGTGTCGACGTGAGGGGGTTCTTTGCATGGTCATTGTTGGACAACTTCGAATGGAATGTTGGTTACACTGTTCGGTTCGGCATCAACTACGTCGATTACAAAGATGGGTTGAAGAGATATCCCAAGCACTCAGCCATTTGGTTCAAAAATTTCCTCAAAAAATAGAGGAAATATAGCCACTTGGACCTCCTCTATTATACTATATTAAATCAATAAAGAGAGGATCCTTTCTTCTCTCTCCATCTACATCTTACAGAATCATGTCTAATTTTATATGTATGTAGACCTGTTTGTTCAAATAAAATATCAACTAGAATAATTTATGGTTTACTTGGTTGGACCAATAAGACAAAGTAATCAGGCTCAGTTCAGAAAATTAATTTACATCTGAATGATAAACGATTCGTCTCGTCGTGACTTTCTCTTAATTTCTAGAACTTATGTCGCTTCATTCCCACATATGCCTACATATGAACTACCAATTGGGAGTGTCAGCCCTAATCCAAACAATCATTGTCTCGGAAAAAGAAAAAGTCAAATAAGAGCGATTAATGATTGACGTGATTTGGGTTAATATTTTTTTCATAATTGTTCGGGCTGTCAAGTGAGATTCAATTGTATGGACTGAGCTAAGTGACTGAATTGAATTGTACTCCCTATATAATCAGCCATCATTGTTAATTTTTTAGATTCTAATAACGTGCCATAGGGCATATGGTATTACCATATAAGAAAATATTAGCTATCAACTTGGTTGACCATTATATTGCTTCATAACTGCAATGCGATCTATTATAAGCAATCATACTAGCTTATACACCTGATCACATTGTAAATGACGTTCGAGTCCATTTTGTGTGTGCAAAATATGGCATATCGATTATGCATGTATATTAGTAAAAAGTACAAAATATGAAGGTCAATTCTTATTGTATAATGATAATTTTTACCATTAAAAAAAAATCACTTCCTTGCGAATTCCAATTTTTTTTTTTTTTAACCATATTAACCACAATTGGTATACATGGCGAACTCTCTTCAAGGGCATACAAAATTCAATATTTATGAAAGATTGATTTTATTATGTTTTGGAAAATAACCACCTCCTTGTTGGTGGAGCGAAGGATGGCATCTCGTCGCCCCTTTCTCGCGCCATGTGTCCATTTTTTTAAAGATTTAAATAAATTCAACCACATGAGTTAAAACTTATTAACCATAGTTCAAAGACAGTTAAAATGGCATTGTGAGGGTGAGGATGAACAGTCCCCTCCTCGCCCGAGGGGAGGACTATTGCCCTTATGTTTAAATATATTATCTTAAAATTAATCAATTAAGTTATTTTAAAGGGTCTTGTTAACGTTTACTTAGTTGGTGAATTTGGTAACCTTTAACAGATTTTTTTACCCCTGTATTAATTATCAATCTCACTAGAATTAAATGATAGTTTAGTCTTTTCATAGGGGATCGTTCATTAAATGTAGGAGAGAAAAAATATGAGTACCGCCTAGTCGCAATTACTTCCATAAACGCAAAAATAGGTGGAACACGTGGGATGTTTAATATTTTAATAGAGTAAAAAAAATCAAAAATCAGGAGATGATCGATTTCCATTTGTAGGTAGGCCTGTCAGAAAAGCCCGAGTGGAAGGGTACCTGGCCCTTCCAAACTTGCCCAAGTCCTGCCCTTCTCCAGCCTTTGGGCCGGGCAGGGCCCAAAATCACAAAGTCCTCATTCCATAGGACCAGGGCCGGTCACGCCCCACCCGGTCCTCCCCAGTCCGGCCTGCCCTTATGTCCACTACACCAGTATAATGGTATGTCATAACCATATGTAATAAAGTGATAAGAGCTTCAATTACAATGTTTTGTTATGTATAAAATTAAATTTATAACCCCATTAACTGATTTACTCTGGGGTTATAAATGTAAATTTACATCCCCTCTTTATATACCACATTATATCCTAATTCTAAACCACTAAACCAATAAACCTAAACGTACGGCAACGCTCTTCTCTCTCTCAATCTCTCATCTGATCTTTTCTCTCACACCATTTCCAAGGTAATCTTCTGTCTCAAAACGCCATTGTACCAATATAGAGGAGCCCTGCCACACCCATGTTGCAGGTTTTGGTAGCAACCACGAGGAAAAGAAATCTACCTTATCCTTCTGATCCGGCTCTACCAAAATCGTAAATGGATTTTTACAATTTTAAGACCCCATTTTCGAAAAAGAATGAAAACCAACTTACTTTTAAAATAGTTATTTTTCTTAGCTTTGTCACATGTGAAGCGGCCAAGCGTGCGGGAGAACTCGTAAGAAAGTCCAAAATACCCCTCAGAACACTTAACCTTCTCTAACATTTCGAACGAATACACAGTGATTTTTCAAAGTGGAGAAGAAGAAGACGAAGAAGAAGAACCGGTATGTTTTTTCTTTGATTCAAACTCTTATTATAAAAGATTAATGTGTTTTATTCTATTTCGAATTTTTTTAATTTAATTTTGAACTTATTTCAAGTAGGGTTTTTCATTACAAATGTTTTAGGAGAGCTTAAACCTAACAAAAAATAAACCCTAAGGAAGATAAACCCTATAGACAAAACCCTAAAGCAAATAAACCCTAAGTTTATTAAATAAATTTCCAACGTTTTGAAATACATGGAGTTTGATTTCGAAAATTTATTGGATGATATCGAAATTATTGGGAAAATAAAAAAAATTATTCGAAATTGAAGAATTTATTTCGGGAATCGAGAATAGAAGTTCGAAATCGAACTGTATTTTCAATATTGGTAATGGTTTCGATTTCGATTAATTGTGAATTTTTTTTCAATTAATTTTAGTTTAGTAATCAATTTTATTAATATTTGCAAATTCAAGATGCCTAAAAATAGAGAAAAAGTGGAAGGAAAATAGCAGGAAAAGAGAAAGTCGAGCAGAGAAAAAAAAAAGTA
>JABCRI010000093.1:0-48939 GCA_015143295.1 Tetracentron sinense
GATCTTCCGAGATTTTTTGCATTGGGAAATCTTTCCAAGATACACGCTTAAGCTCATTCAATTGTGAGTGAATCTAGAACACATAATTGACGACTGAGTGTCTTTTTCTAAATTTTAACAACATTTCATATTGTCTGATAATTGGGTTTTTGGTTCTGTGACTCAATGTACTATGTGTTCAGTTCCCTCAAAGGTAATTTGGAGTTTTAATCCCAATTTCCGTAGCCGTATCACAAGGACCGATACCAGCCAATATAGATTGCTTATACCGTGGTGCCACGTTAACGTAAGCTCCTTGCAGCTCGAGCCTCATGCACTCAGTCGGCTTCGATATAACTCTCATTCATAGGCCTCAATTTTTAGCTGGAGAGTGCCTTCGGTACACACACACTAGTCAATCCGACCCAATTAACTTTTTTATGTCGGCTTGATTCACCTCTCAAGAAGGAGTTCGGCACTACCCCCGCTCAGTGGTAGCGATTTGGGCCTTCACCAGAAGGGTTGCTCATGAACATCTGTTCTCATTTTTGCCAAAAAAATCTTTACTCTAAGATGGTCTATAGATCTGTAGATACGCACAGAGACCTAGGCTCTTATGACCCACTTGTTGGCCCAGATGTAAATGCCCCTACTGAGATCAAATGGGGTCAATATGCTCGATGGCAAATTAAAACAATTAGTCGATACCTTTACATCCGTTTATAATTCCTACATATGTGTTTAAATTTTTAACTACCTGCAAGTTAAGAAGGGAATTAAATCTAGCAATTCTCAGACATCGAGGCATTCAAAACAATGAATTAAGAGATAGGGGTTTATGAGATGAAACATCAAAGCCCCTCAAGATTTGTTTTCGCGGTTCCGATAACCCTCTACCTTACCCCGCCTTTCAGCTCTCCGGCTTGAAGGCATTCACACCACGATTTATTTCCCAATCTGATTAGACTACTTGCAGGCGACTTCTACCGTGTCTAAAGAACAATCCTCCTTGACTTAGCCCCCTTTTTTCGAGTAGAAGCCAACATTTACAACTCCCCGTGTAGGCTGGGATATCATCTTTTAACAAAGTTCCCGGCTTCACGGACAAGAGTCTCTCGTGACCTCTTAATTTGAACACAGTGAGACAATTAGGTGAAGTTTACAGACTTTTGAAGGCTCCTTACACGAGCTGATTAGTCTCTCTTAACTCACTGAAATCTCCCAAGATGGAGTTGAATAGCTCAAGAACTCATTTGGGATTCTAGTTCAACTACTTTGATAGATTTAGAAATCTAATTCTTGAAGTTGATTGATTCTAAAATTAGAAGTATTGGAGCTCGGTTACCTATGTTCATCAAAACACTCATTTTTATAGCCCAAGAAACAATATTTTGTCGTTAGAGCTCCATGGAATCGAACTAGCCGTTGAAAACTAGTCGTTGGGCTTTTCTCACAAGCACTCGTTGATGAGTGAGTATGAGTCTCGACGAGTGGATCTGAAAGAACTCAAAATTGAATTTCTGTTGCCACTCATCGACGAGTCTATGGACTCTCGATGAGTCCTTTGAATTTTTTTACAGAGAACTTCTCTGGCTCGACCGATTTTTATGGTGGAATGATTAGTCCTTGGTTTAAGGCATCTAAAAACATTATTTTAATCATTTTTAGGTCCTTAGATAGATTCCTAATGGGTCTTAAGGACCTATAGTCAATCTAAGTATTGAGCATTTCAACCCGACCAACCTTTGAGGACTTCATACAAAAGACACTGTAGACTCTAAAAAATAAATGTTGAACCTACTTGAGTCTTGTTCTTCATCTTGGATCTGATTTGGCTTTAAGTTTCATGATCTTCTTTCTTCTTTTGATCCAACTTGGACTTAAGTCTTGATTATGATCTTCAATATAGATCCAATGGTTTGACTTTGACTAGCTTGATGAATCTTCTTCATAGATGGACTTTTCATGCTTTTTCCATTGAATGGCTTGCTAATGCTCTTGATTATCTGAAGTTCACTTAAACTCCTAGAGGCATTAGTAACACAAATATCTTTTCCTTTTTGTGTTATCATCAAAATCAAGATGGAGGCTTTAGGTAGAAACCTAAAAGCTAACAAAGAGTACCTGTCTTCCCTATGGACAAGTACTCACTCTTGTCTTCAAATACTTCCAATTACCTCTTGACTCATACTCTGACAAAGTATCCTCAACTGGTAATGACTTTTATAGTGTTCCCACTCTTTTGAGAATGGGTTATCAATGGCATAATGTCATAAAAGCTTGGGTTCCAAAGCCTCCCATCACTCAGTCTTCTACTTGTGCTCCGGCTAGTCAGCTATCCTCAGCTCCTTCTACCTCTACAGTAGCCCCTTCTAGTGAGCCTGACATAACCTCTCAAGCTGTTCCAAACCTCTCTGCTCCAGAACCCACTGTTACACCTGGACCATCTTCATCTATTCCTTTTGAGACTTTGGTACAAGCATCAACAGTTGAGCAATATGTACATTCCCCTCCTCAATCTCCAGCATCTCCACATCACTTTGAGATAGGAGGATCCTCTGTCTTGCATGAGTCTCCCTTGACCATATTTTGATCAGGATCTCCTCAGTCTTATGATGGGGAAAATTGACTGTCTGAGTACTAGCATGGTCGGTTTTTAGTCTGAAATTATGGAGAAACTAGAATCTCTGGAGACCCAAGCAACATGATTTCAATCAAAAGTCAAAGATAGATTAGTCTCTCTTGAGAAATTTGTAGCTGAAATAGATTCAAATAGCAAAGAAATATCAGAATTAACTACTGCTAGGCTTGAAGACTTGATTATGGAGACTGGGATAGTCAGAGAGAGTGGATGCTACCACTTCTCTTGTTCAAAGGAGAGCTATAGACACTGGAGAGCAGCTAGTAAAGATTAATGATTCGATAAGTCTCATCAAGGGAAGAGTTGACACCTTAGACAAGCAAATCAAAACTCAAAGCTCTTCTATTTAGTAGATGGCCTCCATGATTGGAACTCAGGCCCCTATTCTACATCAAATGGGCACTCAAGTGACTCAGCTTGCTCTTGAGGTTTCCAATGTGAAGACTCAATCTTTTCAAGTGGTAAAAGGAGGAGAATCTTCTTCAAAACCTAAAAAGTCATCCAAGATTCACACGATTTCTTCTAGTGCATCAAGTAACTCTAGTGGATCATTGGGCATTGATGATGATAAAGTCAAATCAGTGAGAACTCTTCTGAAAGAGCTCGGGGAAAAGCAAGAAAAGGACATGATGAAGTTTTTTTTTTTTGTTTTCTTTTTTATGTTGCCAGGGGGCGTAAAATGTAATGAATGTGAAATATGAAATTCTTTTTGAATGTGAAATCTGAATTTCTTTTTGGATGTAATGAATGTTTAATGTAATGAATGAAATTCCCTTGCTTTTGGTATTATATGACATGACTTTTACTTTGACAATAATCTTCATATGACATATCATAAATTATTTCTAAATAAAATGCATAAAGATGTGTAATGAATGATTTATTATTTAGAATGCATATGTTTAGGGGGAGCTTACCTCAAACTTTTAAAAGCATTGACATATTGAGGGGGAGCTTGATGCCCAGATAATGGACCCTAGAGGGGGGGGGGGGGGGGAATAGGGTGTATGGCAAATTTTAAATTTATACTAAGTGATTATAACAGAATAACAAATTTATCACTAATCCTACCAAGAAAAAATCAGAGATGAAGATTAGAGAGAGACTTAGAAATACCAGACACTAGATATGTTATCGGGGTTCAGCAACTACGTCCCTGCCTTTAAGCTTTTCTGCTTTAAGGATTTTCACACGATTCACTAATCGTACTCTTCTTTCCGGCCGAGAGCAAACCTTGCAATCCTTTTTCAGGTTTAGGAAGAACCTTTTACAATCCTTTTTGATAGGCTAAGGATTAACCTCTTCAAAAAAAACTCTCTCTTGCATACACGAGAACACTCTTCTCGAAAAAGTGCAAGAATCCCTGATTCTTGAATTTCAGCAATTACAGAAAATGTTTGGATTGTAAATCCGAATTGAAAGCTCCTAATATGAGCTAGATAAGAATTGAATACAAAGCTTACAATCTCTCAAGATGGATTGGAATTGAATGCTCAATAAGTGAGGGATTGGATTTCAAGATATTTAATGCACAAACAGAGTATTGATTGCTAGAAGTTGGTGAGTGATGAATAATCAATAGAACAGTGTAATAATCTCTAGGATGATGTATTTTGATCATAAATCAACTTTATTTATAGTTGAACAATCAATATGACCGTTGGGGGTAGCATTTAATGCATGCTAGCCGTTTAAAACTAGTCATTAAAGGTGTTCCCACAGGCACTCGTCGACGAGTGAGTGAGATTTCAGTTTGAGTCGTCGACGAGTGGAGATAGAATCAATTGAAATCATTTATGTTCTTCTACTCGTCGACGAGTCCTTTGTACTCATCGACGAGTCCACTGAATTTTTTTTCAATAAACTCATCGCAGTGAGACCAAAAAGATGGGAAACAAGCTAGGTACCTTAGGCACTTAAATTAACATAATTTTAATCCTTTTTAGGGCCTTAGAATGATTTTCAAATTATACTAGGTCTCCTAAGGTCTATCTAGGTAGTCTTTGAGCAATTCTTTTCCAATGTCTTGAGGACTTTTTACAAGGTCCTAGACACTTTAACATAGACACTAGTCTTCATTGAAAGATGATCTTCAATCTTGATTTGAGAAGCTTTACTCTTGATGGATCTTCATGAATTGTCTTGAGCTTTTGGGGCTTTTTAGAAGAACTACGACTTGAACTTTGACCTTGATGACTTTGAATTGTTGACTTCATCACTCTTCATAGACTTGATGGTTAATCTTAATACTCTGAAATTTCACATCTTAAATAGAAGAATTAGTACCATAAAGTTCATTCCATTATTGTGTTATCATTGAAACTAGTAAGGGTACATAGAGTTGTAACCTTGAGGCTAACAGAGCTTAATCTCAGTTCATTCCATTATATGTGTCATCATAAAAAAGGGGGAGATTGTTAGCCGAAAGGTTACAACCTAAGGACCCTAATTGACTTTGATGATAACTTAAATAATGAAATAATTTTTAAAGTACTAATGTCATATTTAAGTGATTATGAAAAACAGTGATCAAAGGCATTAGTTATTCATTCAAATTCTAAATCATGAATATATGAAAGAAGTGCAAAGAAGTCAAAGTCCAAAAGGAGCTTCAAGCGAACCAAAAGAACCACAAGGATGTTCATGCCAAAAAGAAAAAGAAGACATCTTGTAAGATATCAAGTAATGAACATCTGTTGAAGATCTAAGACTCAAGAAGGTTATCTTTTAGGTAGGAAGAGTATTTAAGACTTTTTGTAAAAAGTCCTCAATGGTTGGTTGTTGAAAAATCTCATTTACCTATAGAATGACCTAATATGTTTAAGAACCTAAAAATAAGTTAACAATCTTCAACAAGTTAAAGTGTAAAACTTTGAAACTCTGGCCTCTGTGCTTTCGCCCCTCGGTTTGCTCTCTTTGATCATTCTTAAGATCAATGGAAAATCATGTTATATCTTTTAAAAGGTCTTAAAAAGATGTTTTCTATATTTATAATCAAAGGAAAAAAGTTTTAGAATCGAATCAAACCATCAAAGTTTCAGAAAATGGATGGGTGCAAAAGTTTGCACCATCCAGTCGACTGGATGCTCCCATCCAGACAACTGGATAGGCAAAAAATTGTGATGTTGGCACTGAACCATTTTTCCAATTTTTGAAATATTCAAAGATCATTTGAAAATCATTTTAAATTGTTTTAATAATCATAAAACATTGATTATTATATTTATAAAGTAATTCAAAGGTATTTGGAAATCATTCAAATCTTTAAATGGCTTAAAAATCATATTTGGAGATGAGCAGAGCATCCAGATGATTGGATGAAAGGCCAGAATCACCGTCTGGGCTCTGTGATCATCCAGACGACTAGATGCTCCCATCCAGTCAATTGGATGACCCGATAGCATCATTAATAAGTCCAACAACTATATTTATAACGGGAAGATCGCATTAAATGCTCCTCCAACAGCCATAAAATTTGGTGAGCTATAAATAGAGATCTAATATGAATGATTATGAATAAATCCTCAATCCAAAATCACCTGAATCTTAATATCCATCATTCTCAGTGAAAAATCCTCAAATCCTAGATACTCTGTTTTTCTAAGCTTTTCAACGTTTACTATTGGGTGATTTTAGTAGAGATTAAAGAGTGTTATTCAACTCAAATCCAGCTCAGTTTAGGAGCATTACTAAGGATTGAAAATCTAAATCTTGTTATGTAAAAGAAAGTCAAGAATCTAGGATTCTTGCAATCGGTTTAGGGAGAGTGGTTGTGCTCTTGTGGAGAAAAGGTTCCATCCTGGTCTGAATGAGAGATTGTAAAGGTTCTGTCTCGACCTGGAAGAGAGACTATATTGGTTTAGGCTTCACCTGTGAAGAAGTCTGTGCGATTAAAGAATCATGGTGAACCCTCTAGCTAGAATAACTTGAGGTGAGAAGTAGGCTGGATTTGCCGAACCTCATTAACAAATCTTGGTATTTGAATCTCTTAACTCTACTCCTTTACTTTTCATTTTGCTTTGCTTAATTTTAATAGTTGCATAAATCTTTATTCCACATAATAGACTAAGTGTCTAAACTTTAAATTTTCCATAGATCCTATTCCCCCCCCCCCCCCCCCCCCCCCCCCCCCCGTTTAGGGTCAATACCTGGCCAACATACATGTTATCATATTTTGATAGGGATGTTAGAGTATGGTTTTTTGCATGATTTTAAGAGAGTTTAACGTCAAGATTTTGAATGGAATAATGAATGTGGATTACTATATGCTATTGATTTCATGACTGTAAATTGAAGATGATATTGATGATTTATGCATGATAATAAATTATTTATGAAAATTTATCATGCATATGTGATTAAATATGGAGGAAGGGATGTATTCTGGGGTTACATGAACTGAATATGAAGGAAGGGATTATGTTAAATGGTGATTAAATCTAGAAATGGATGATTTTAATTGGTGTTACAATAAGGTTTTTGTTGATTGTTTCTAGCATGATTATTATTGTGAATATTCTCCATGTATGATAAAGTATCGTTGTATGGTCTCACATGTTATGCATATGTATCTAAGAATGTAAATTGGTTGAATTTTGGATAGGCGAATACTTAGAGGATGATATCAATAACCTAGAATTCTCTAACCATCGTGGAATGAGATGCTTTGGTGGAGTTTCGATGGTGAGATATTAGAATCTAAAGGATAACCTTGAAGAAGGTTAACCATGACACACAAGTACAAGTTTCACCGCATGATAACTCTTACGAGTATATGTGTCACAAGCATAAGCACAATCATGATTACAAGCATTGACTCATGTTTCACCAGCACAAACACGATTATGATTACATATATGTATTGGTACATATGCTTCACAAGCACAAGAATATCATGTTACATGTGTTGTCGATTATCATACATGCATTGACACACATAGTTACAAGAACATGCACAAGTTTCACAAGTCTACACAAGTCATGAGTTTGAACATGCCATGAATGATGTTATGTTATATTTACATGTTTCTACATCATGAATTATAAGATATGTTATGTATAAGAAAGCATGACCATGATTACATGATATTATATTCTTAGCTAGACTTTATATACACAGAGCGTTTTCGTTGCTCAGTCGAGTTGTTACTATCGGCAGGTTCAAAATTTGACATTTGTGCATTGGGACCTTGGGTTGAGGAAGAATATTCGGAATAACCCGAAGGTGATTACTGGGAAGGGGAGATCAATCTGGATCGCTACCCTTACTATTGAGTTTTGTTTATTTTAGTTTAAAAGGGTAGTAATAGGATAATTTAAGACGAATGTTGCTTAGGCTTAAATTCTAGTATTTGAGATCACCATGGATGATCGGATTATTTATGTTTAAGTTGGTTAATAGTTTTAGATGATTTATATTGATTATTGATGACTTTTATTATCGTTTAAAAGAAAAATTTAGACTCATGTTTTAGCATGCTTTGCATGTTGTTAACATAAGATTGCACATGCAGTGTCACGGGTCCAAGATTTTGGGGTGTGATAGTTTTTCTCTCCCTCTCTAACAACTTGGGCAGGGCTCAAGTAGAAACCCAAGTGCCCAAATCTAACTCTTTGGCCGGCCCAGTTCCCACTTGCCTCTTACGTTGGCCTAGTTCCCACTTGCCTCTTGTAGTCAGATTGGAAAACACATTCATGCTCAAATTTGGGTTACGCTTATGCACGTGAGAGAGAGGAAGGGGAGAGAGGCTGGGAAGAGGAACCCTAGTGAGGGCATTTCGAAAAAAAATATAAAGGAATATTTTGGGTATAGAAATTTGAGGGACATTTTGGATTTAAAAAAATTTGTGAGAGATACATTGCTTATTGAAATAGGATGTTGGGTCATTTTAAGAACCAAAAAGCTTTAGAGACATTTTGGGAATAGCAAAGAAAGGGGGCGGGCGGGGCCTTGGTGAGACGTTCTTCTTTCAGAGCATTTTTCCAAGAGAGCGAGGAGTCCGGTTACGCCACTGAGGTCGTCATGTGCCCCTTTTAACACTACTTCACTGTGATTAAGATTCACCCACCCTTAGGGTTCACCCCCTTATCCTTGCTTTTTAGAAAAAAAATTTAACACCAGGAGTAAGTGAATTTTAACCAAGGTTTAAAAGAAATTAATATTCTTTTTCTAAAAACCAAGAATAAGTGGGTGAACCCTAGGGGTCGGTGAATCTTAACCACAGTTGGAGTCCCATTATGCCCTTGAGGTTGCCATGTGTCTCTTTTGACACCCCTTAACTGTGGTTAAGATTCTTATATCCCTAGAGTTCACCCACATAGCTATCCTTGGTTTTTAGAAAAAAATATTAATTTTTTTAAACCCTAGTTAAAATTTACTAATTTTTATGGTTAAATATTTTTTTCATATTTTTTTTTTCTAAAATTCAAGAAAAAGTGGATGAAGATTAGGGGTGGGTGAATCTTAATCACAGTTAAAGAATGTTAAAAGGGGCACATGACGACCTCAGTGGCGTAACTGGACTCCAAGGAGTCCAATTATAACCACTTTTTCAGAACCAAACCGGCCAAAGGACCGGTTCCCGGTTCAACCAGTTCAACCGGTCGGTTTAACCGGTTCGCTGGTAAACCGATCAAAAAACCTATTTTTTAAGGAATTGACACCTTTTTAAGGTCCAAAAACCTATTTTCAGCTGTTCTTTTGCTTTTGAAATACCTATAGAACACTACTACTACATCAATAATAGCTTGTGCGCTAAAAATTACTACCCGAATACAGCTAAAGGCTTTAAGAAGTAAGAAATTCAATATAGTTTGGCAACCATCATCAAGTCATTAACCAACATAAAAAAAAGAGCTATATTATCATCAACTACGACACAATGCTATCCAATTTAAGTTTTCATAGATCAAATACAAATATCCAACACAAGTTACACAACTAATGGTATCTTCAACGTAACCAAGCCTAATAATCACCATCTCCATTTTCATTTTCATCTTCATCATCCTCTTTGACTTGAGATGCCAAACAATCCTAAATTTTGCCGGGGTTTCGTCTGTTTCATCGATAACATCTCCACGATCTGTTTTACATACTTGCACAAAATAGGAAAAAAATATATATATACATTGCACAAAAAAAAAAAAAAAATTAATAACCAAGTGCATTATTGATTATACAATTTCTTAAGTAAGAAGAATTGAGTAATTGACTAATGTAAACACATACCTCCCCCTTTTCGTGCACGTTGGCGTTGTCTTTCAGTTCTTGGTATTGCAGCTTCGACAACAATATGCTCTTCCTCATAAGTGTCAAGTGTAGGAGGTTCTTCATCATCATCTATAACCCAATCTTTTGTGACATCAATCTATTCAATGTCTATAAGATCAAGACTCTTTTCTCTCTTCATTTCCCTACAAGCCATGAATATTATCAAAAGGTGAATAACTAAAAAAAGTAAGCAAAATGGCAAATTCTAAACATGTACACTAAACTTTATAATTTATATTATAGTATCAAAATAATACTTTCATACATTTGTTTCAGTCGTAAATTGTAGTGCACATATACAAGGTCATTACGACGCTGGTGCTCTAATACAATCCAATTGTGTTCACATCCAAATGAACTACATGTCTGGCTTAATATACGAACTGCCAACATTTGGAGATTTAGAGCAGATCCTCCAAACACTTGCCACCATTCATCTGAAGTATACAATTATTATTAAATTATCAAAATTTTGAATGAATTATAAGTTAAAACTAATAAATAACAATAATTCTATTTCCAAAATTACAAAAAAAAAAGAACAAATTATAATACTTAGAAGCATAGATTTGCATGAGTCCATTGCAACTTGTCGTCCAAAATCGCTGCAACATTCTCGAAAGACTTTTATATCATGTGTCATCAATGTTGCATGTGCTGGATTATAGCCAACTTTTCTACCATATCAAGCAAACCACTCATTACTTCTGGTAAGTTTGACAATGTATCAGGGCAGTATTGAAAGACTTGGTTAAGAAAATAACTAGATGCATATAGACTTTGATGAAGTTGTTTGTCTTAGCATCGATCAACTATATTAATATAAGGTGCATACAATCTCTTCTTATTAAACAATGCCTTAATTGCTACCTAAGCTCGATGCATCCCCTCATATAAATTTCCCATCGCTGGCTTCTCATCAGAATCTACAATTCTCAATACTCGGACTAGTGGCTCTGTGATTTTAATGAGGATAGTACAACCAGTCCAGAATTCAGGATGAAAAATAATTTGACAAACTTCATTCTCCTTAACAGACTTGCCATATTTAGAATCCAAAAAGTCTCTGTGTAACCAAGTGTTGCAGATCATTCCTATGCTAGAGAATGCTTTGTAATGCAATTAAATTTGTAGCAAATCGAGTAGTAGCAGGACAAATAATCTTTATCCAATCAGGTCTGCACCTCAACATGGCCAACACATATATGTGGTTATAAACAAATTTAATGATTTTGGCCGCCTGCTTAACCACTTTAACCACATATTTTATTTCTCCAATTTCCTACAGAATAAGATTCAAACAATGTGCAACACAAGGTGACCAAGATATATAAGGGTATTCTTTTGTTAACAATCTTCCTGCAACCACATAGTTAGCCACATTATCACTCACCACGTGGACCACTAACTTTGGTCCAACCCGATCAGCAACTTCTTTAAACAAGTTAAAAAGATTACTTATTGTCTTTAATATATCAGAAGCATCAACTAACTTAACAAAAATAGTTCCTCTTGGACAATAAATTAAATTTTTTATCAAAGTTCTGCTCCTTGTATCAAGCCAACCATTTGCCATTATAGTACATCTAGTCTCTGACCAATGTGATCTAAAACTATCCACATACAACTTCACTTCCCTTAAATTATTTCGTAGTATATGAGTTCGAATATCATGATACGAAGGAACCTTATAACCCGGACCAATCCTAGCAATAACATCAACCATAGGCTGAAAGTAAAAAGAATTGACTGCATTAAAAGGATTACATGTGTCATATAACCATCTTCCAATACTCATATCAACATTTTCTTTTGCCTCCTTTGTAGCTAAGAAACTTTTAATAGAAGGTTGGGACCCAGGAGTGGTACGTGGAGCAAAGTATGCACCAATTCCTGATTCTTCAACTTGTGTCTTCCCTTTTCTCATCTGTTGCATATTTCCTTTAGTGTTCTTCTACCTGTACTACCACCTTCACTAATTAAAATTCTCCTATTAGGCATTCGAGTTTGAGGAATCTTTTCTACCTCATCAACATTTTCCCCTTTTGTTCATAAATCCCCCTCAAATTGAGACATTGATGGGCCATATGGGTTATTGTCTTCATAGACATTCTGATTATCCTTTCTCACTTGAGCAATATTACTTAAAGCTTCTCTAATTCAGAACCATACATCATGTGGGACTTTTTTACATGATTCAACTTTCCCTTTAACACCAGCTAAGTGTTGTTTCATTCTATTTATACCTCCTCCTTTAAACACTTTTTGACAACAAAGACATGTGTAATTTTTCTTTCTATCTTTGGGGTCTTTGCCCTCACTAGCATATCCAAAAGCAATATCATTCTTTCCTCTATTATAAGTTGTAGAGGCTCATGTGGATTGTTACCCAGATGATGACATCCTTGATTCTTCTTCTATGTCAAATTCTCAACACAAATGCAAAAGCACTGCAATATAAATTATATCATTCATAACGTAAATTATAAGAAAAATGATATAGGCATGCATAAAAAAAAAAGTACGGATCACAATAAAACTAAAACAGAGCAAACACAACATGTCATCTTTGACGGATTAAGTTAACAACTTAACATTATAATCATGATCAATTGATCATTACATAACGATGACTTCTTCGTTAGGATAAATTAAGAAGGGAGTGCAAGCTAAATAACTCTCAGATACCAAGATTCTTAGTTAGGTAGAACTTTTGAGAAAATTCATTTGCAAATATAAAATTAAACAAATAATACAATAGCAGAAAACTATACTCATATTTCCACAAAACTATGCATGTGCTATAATTAGAGCTCCAACCATCAAGTGTGCCAAAATCTCAGACCATTATTACAAATTAAGATAATTAATTTAGTATTATTCAAAAAATAGTTTTTGGATTTATTTGTTCAGAGCATCCATCAAAGCTTGAACTTGGGCCGGAACTACATCTTAATCCTGCAATTTAAAATTTTTCTCATATGTATATGATGCAAGAACAATTTATTATTATTGGTTACTAGATTTTGGAAGCTAATATGGTTAAGAGTAGAAAGTTCTTGGCATTTTATTATTTTAATGATGTTTGGTTTGAGATGAACCTTCAAATAACAACATCAAACCACTAGATTAAAAAAAAACAAAGATAATCGAATTCAACTCACTTGTATCCAACTGCAATATGAGAAGATTAGCCCCTTGTACTTGTATCAAGATTTCCCTTCTTGAGTTTCTTCTCCAAGAACCCTAGAAATTTTTTCCCTTTCTCTTCTTAACCCCCCCCCCCCCCCCCCCCAAATCTAACCTATTCTTTCCCTTTTATACTTAAATGAAGAAAAACCCTTATTTTTATTATTTTTTAAAAACTTTTCTGAGCACTTGGCCGGCCAAAATGGACTGAAAAACATAATGGCCACATAATCTGGGTTTCATCACGGAACCGGTTGGTTACACCGGTTCACAAAAATAACGTCGATTTTCAAATACTTCTGATTTTGAGGGATTTAATAACCGTTGAGGGGGCTGGTTCCACCCGCCGGTCCAGTTTTGACGACACTGGTTATAACCATAGAGAATTTGAAGCCTAATAGATAAATGAGTGAGGGGTAGTATGAGAACCAAGCAAACATTCAATTAAGTGTTTGTCTTATATAGTGCTTATGATAAGGGTAGTTTGGGAATTTTATAAAATTTCATCTACGTTTTCAAGGGCTCTTCACCGAATAGGGCATGCTTTCTATTTGTATTACTTATTGATCGGTCTATGGGTACTCCTAATTATACTCCCTAATCTTAACCGTGTATAACTAACCACTAAGGGGCAGGATTTGAGTTGGCTTATTTTGTCTTTTTTAATGCCACATCAGCTCTAATCCTAGAGTAATTCTTACTTAAAATGATATGTTTTTGACATATTTACCAAGTAGGGCATGTAGATGCAAATTGGTAATATTATTTAATTGTTAAGAAGATAAAATGTCTATCATTATCGCGCCCCAAAATTCCATGTTGGTCAATGAGACCTTGTACCCGTGACATTGCATATCCATATTAACTTAACAACATAAAAGGCATGCTAAAATGTGAGTCTCAAAATTTCTTCTTAAACTTCATATTAATAACAATTCCATAATTAATATAAACCAATGAAGCTATCGACCAACTAACAGAATTAATCTGATTACCCATAAGATCTCAAGTACCAAATTAAACCTAAGCAACATCATATTTAAATTGTCTTATTACATCTCTCTCAAAACTGAAATAAAAACTAGCCAGCCACTGGATCAAAAATACGAATAGTGATCTAATTCAATCTCTCCATCTTGGTAGTCACCTTCCAGTTCCTCTGGATATTCCTCCTCAATCCAAGGTCCTGAGGTGCAGATGTCGAATCCTCTTGAACCTGCCGACAGTAAGTATTGAAAATGCTCAGTATACATAAAGTCTAGCTAACAATATTATATCATGAAATCATGGTTATGTTGTATTATAACTAAACATATCTTACAATTCATGTGTAGAAACATGTAAACATAGCATCATTCAGTTATGGCATGTTGAGACTCGTGACTTGTGTATGCATGTAAGACTTGTACATCTTCATATAAGTTTATGTGATCATATGTATCAATGCATGTAATATGAAATTGTAGAACCCCGGAATCCGAGTTCACTGTGCTATGAACAATGTTAGTGAATAGTGCCCTTATAAGTTCAAATTCAACCGAAATTCAAAATGAAAATTTTAATTCAAAATCAAAGTTTAAATTGAAGATCCGAAAAAAAGCTCTGGAGGTGCATTTTAGCAAAGGATTCTATTAGGTGCATATTAGCATCTAATATTGGAAAGTTTTCAAACAATCTCCATGGAAAACCCTAGGGTTTCCGGCGGCTTGGAGGGAGGATCATCCTCACGGCCGCCTGATCCACCCCCTCTCTCCTTCGCTGCTATTGTAGGAAGGCCAGGAAACGTTTCTGGTTCATCTCCAGCTATCATACCCATCAAGCAGCCTACAACTTACAAGGGAGAATCGGCTCTTTTCTTCACTAAAGATGAAACAAAGCTTCTTGCTTCACCTCACCGATTAACTTTGGTTGCAAAGTGTTCCTATGGGCGTCCCTCTCTAGATATTATCAAGACTTTTATGAAAAAATCTGCTGGAGTTCGTCTTGCTTGTTCGGTGGGAATCTTGGACTCAAGGCATCTTCTCTTTAGGTTTTCTTCAAAGGAAGATTACCTAATGATCTGGATCAAAGAAGTGATGTACATCAATGGATTCTAGTTCAGATTTTTTAAGTGGACTCCTTCCTTTGTTTCCGGAATAGAACCATCTATAGTTCTGATATGGGTGAGTTTTCCGAATCTACCTCTTCATCTTTTCAATGACTCAGCCATTAGATCTATAGGGAGTACCAATGGTAAGGTGCTGAAATTGGATTGTGCAACTCAATCTTTTTCCAGACCAAGTGTTGCTAGAGTATGCATAGAAGTAGATCTTCTTAAGCAAAACCCAGACAGATTTTGGTTTGGTATTGGAGATCATGGGAGATGGCAAGCAATAGAATATGAAAAAACTTTTTTGTTTTGTACGAAGTGCAAGAAGCTTGGACATGGTTTGCATAATTGTTCAGTGGGTAAAAGTAAAGAACATCTTAAAAATGCTGAAAATAGAAAAGGGGAAGAAGAAGAATCAAACAAAAACTCTAAGATCTGGGTGATAAGCAATCTGCCCCTAAGGATACCTCTTCAAAAAACGTCCCAGTTCAACAGAATAGTATTACTCCTATTGTTATAGATCAAACTATTGAGGATAACCATGTCAGAGAAGTAATAATAGCCTCCAAAACAGCAATGGACTCGGAGATGATGCCTCAGAAAATTGCTGATTCTTCCTCACCAATAATGGATGAGAACATAGGTTGTGAAGTGCATTCAAGGGATGGAGCAGCTGAAGATTTATACCCTTCAAAGGTAACTACACCAGCGATGAAAGGTTACAAAGCATCCTTAAAGGATGGAGTAGCTGATGATCCATCCCCTCTAAAGGTAACTAGATCAGCGAATCAAGGTAATTCTGAACCACAATTTTCCAGCTTAGTTCCTACATTATTTTCTGCTAACAGTAAGGCTAATTCCCTTGAGTTAACCGATAAGAATTCTAGGATATTAAATTCCTCTAAGAACAATGGAGACTTTGATAACCAACCCCATTCAAAAGGTATAGAGTTTAATGTTCAAATTGAGGATTCGGATGAGGATTGCATTAGCCCAGGTAATATGAACTCAAAAAATAACCAGCCTATTTTATCTAATTCTGAAATTCGAGGTCTTTACCTAACTGAGAAGGAAAAAAACAGATCTAGATTTCAGAATACTCCTCATTATCGTATGTGGATGAAATTGATAAACAATTTAGAAATTCCTTTAAATCATCATGATACATCCTTTTCTGGAATTGTTTTGAAAGATTACTCCCAAACTGTAGAATATCATGATGATTTAGATCCATGATTAATTAATAATATGGAATCTTTTAAGAATGAAGGAATAATTTTTTCTCAAAAAATACTTAAGTCCGAACTATTTTCAAAATGTCAACCTTCAATTCCTAGGATCAAATCAAAACATAATAAAGTTGTGTCAACTTCTGATAGAATAACTCATTCTAGATATGTTGTTTTATCGTTGGGTTCTAATTCTAATATTGTTACTAATGAATAATTTTCTCCTTTGGAATATTAGAGGGATTGGTAACTTAGCATCTAAGACTAAACTCAAACAATTAATTTCTTCTAAAAATATTATTTTTACTGCTATTATGGAACCCAAAAAGCATATTGACTCTATCCTGGAAGTTTGTTCTTTTATCAGTATGGATGCTCATTTAGACCCTCAATTATCTCATCCTAAGATTTGGCTATTTTGGAAAAATCATCTCCAAGTCTCATTCATTTCTTCAACGGATCAAATGATTATTGTTGATGTCTCTTTTAGTGGTAATTCTCCCATTCGGTGTGCTTTCATATATGCTAAATGTATTAGTAGGGAGCGCTTATCTCTTTGGATGGATCTTAGTCTATGCTTTTCTTCCTATGTGGGCCCTTATTTTATTAGAGGAGATTTAATGCTATATCTAGTTCTGATGAAAAGTTAGGAGGGAGGGACGTCAATATTGAATCCCTTACAGATTTTAACAATATAATTAATGATTTGGGTATGATGGACCCTGGGTTCAATGGGAACAAATTCATGTGGTGTAATAATTAGAATGGTTCTAATAGAATATATACTCGTCTTGATAGAGTCCTCCTTAGTTCTGATTAGAGTCTTAATTATCCCATTTCTTCTGTTTCCCACCTCAATAGATTAAATTCAGATCATTCTCCCCTTCTTTTTGTTTTTGGTAAAGAGACTGATAGGTGTCCTTCCTCGTTTAAATTTCAAAAAATGTTGATTCATCATCCTGATTTTTTTCGAATTGTTTCTGAGTCCTGGGATATGCCTATGCCTACTAATCCTCTTATGGCTTTTTTTCTTAAGCTGAAAAGACTAAAGATTTCTTTAAAAAGCTGGAATAAGAATATCTTTGGCAATATTTTTCAAAAGATTAAGGATATAGAAAATCAAATTAATAACTGTGAGGAAGATATTCAAAATTCTTGGGATCCTGGGAAGGCTAATATTCTTACTAATCTTAAAGATGAGCTCCAATCTCTTCTGTTGCAAGAAGAGATATTCTGGAGGCAAAAATCTCGTATTAAATGGCTTCAAGAATGGGATAATAATACTAAATTTTTTCATATGATTTCTAATTCCAGAAGGGGTAGAAATTGTATTGAGAGGATTCATGATTCACAGGGAAATGTTTTGGAATCTAGGGAGGATATTGGGAACGCTGCTGTTTCTTATTTTCAAAATTTATTATCTTCTTCTAATTGTATTATTGATCATAACTCGATTAACTATATCCCTGATCTTATTTCGGAAGATGATAATAATTCTATATCTTGTAGAACCCCAGAAATTCAAGTTCACTATACTATGAATAGTGCCAGTGAAAGGTGCCCTTGTATGGTATGTGTGAAGGCCTAAGGCCTCCCATTGTGTTTTTGATATTATGATTAGTCAATTGAGGGTTTTAGGTACATGGTTTGAGTCATAAAAAGAGAGTGTAAAGATACTCTAAGTGGGTAAAATCAAGGGTACAAATACCCTAAGTGTTTCAATGGGTTATAGGTGAATAGTGCTAGTGCATGAGGCATAGAGAGGCCGGAGCCTCTCACGCATGTCGGTGTGAATTTAATGATCATTGAGGTGGGTTAAATACTTATGGAGAATGATTTATGAGGTGTGAGTAGGGTGTTAGACACAAGGGGAAAAGAGTGTGAAAACACTCGAGGTATTCTAGGTGTCGAAAAGGTAAGTTTCGGCATTTACCTCAACTTTAAAGGACTCTAGTTTAGTCATCGTTACTCAAAATTGAGTGATTACTGAATTTTTGGAAAGGTATTAGAACCTTCTTCAAGGTTCATGTTCATCACTTTCCTTGATTTTGAGTCGGGGTTGAGTCAAAAGTGGGATTTCCAAAATCGGGTCGGCTGCAAATTTGGGCTGTCGCAACCCATTACAGACCAGTCAGCTTTAGGGGCATTTTTTTCCATGAATAAAGAAGAATTATAATTTTTTTCAAAACATAAAAGTTGTTCCTCTTCGAAAGACAAATCCAACGCAAGTTAAATCGTCAAAATCGGAGTACCGAGTCGAAAGTTATGACCAAAATACTGAAGTGCGTTTTGCAGCACCAGTCAAGACCGAGAGATCGGTCCACTACTGGTAGATCGGTCATAAGCACTGATCAATCGGTCCACTACCAGTAGATCGGTCATCTATCGGTCCTACGCGATTTTCAGAAATTTTTTAGGGGTTTTTTGGTCTTTTGGCCACTCCACCCTTATTTTTAAGGGTTGGCTCGAGCCAAGGGTGTTCATAAACACCCTTAGCCATATTTTGAGAGGGAGTGAGAGAGGAGAGAAGGGGTTTTCACCCTAGGGCATCAACTTGAGAAAATCAAGGGGTTTTGGAACCCATGACCATCTCAAAAGCTTGGATCTCTCAAATCCAACCTCAAGCCCGTGTGGAGTCCCATTCCAAGCTAGGGCAGCGTTCTTCATAGCATTTTTCAAGGGTTTTCTTCTCTTCTTCAAGGTTAGTACACCCTACTAACTTACACTAACAATAAATCTAAGTTTTCTTTATGAAATGTGATTTATGCTATTATGTTTGCTTTCTTGTGAAATGTATCATCCCTAATAAATATAAACAAGATAAAGAAATGGTATGGATGCTTGGATGGATGTTGGATGTGGCGATTGGATGCCGAATGGGTGATGTATGGTATGTGTGGGTTGTGGATTGGAAAATGGAGGATAGGCATTACACAAATAATAAACTTACCTTTGTGTGATTGAATGTAAAATATGCACTAAAAATGAGAAAATGAACAATGAGGAAACCTGCATGCTAAGTGTTTAACAAAATACCTAAACTATGAAATAATGACTTGAATGAAGAAAATGGAAATAGGCCTCATGCATGTACTCTTATGAATGATGAATTGATCAAGTAATGTGATCAAGTAATGTGCAAATTTCTTAAGTGCTCCTATGCTTATATGATGAATTGAATTATGATGCCATATCTCTCTTGCTATCCTCATTCCACGATGGTCACTATTGACACATACACGAGCACGCATGTTAGCATGAACCGCGATTTCAATTGTATATGCATATAATAACAACAAGAAAATATTGCATATCAAGGAGGTTGGTAGCCCAGGGACATTCGGGTACTAACCTCTGGCTCAGAAGTGCATTGCATATCAAGGAGGTTGGCAGCCCAGGGGGATTCGGGTGCTAGCCTCTAGCTCACAAGAAAATATTGCATATCAAGGAGGTTGGTAGCCCAAGGAAATTTGGGTGCTAACCTCTGGCTCACAAGTGTATTGCATATCAAGGAGGTTGGCAGCCCAGGGGGATTCGGGTGCTAGTCTCTGGCATACAAGAAAATATTGCATATCAAGGAGGTTGGTAGCCCAGGGACATTCGGGTACTAACCTCTGGATCAAAGGTGCATTATATATCAAGGAGGTTGGCAGCCCAGGGAGATTCGGGTGCTAGCCTCTGGCTCACAAGTTACAAGATGTAAGGTTACAAGATGATGACAAGACATTCATACATGCACGCATACATGATTTCTACAATGCATACCGAGACATGGAAACGGGTTTTCAAGCATGAGTTTTATCGGCGTTTTTGCATTCATACACGTACATCAAGATGATAATATTGCTCCATGGTTAATATTATTTAATTCTATGATTTTACTATTGCCTTAAATTGATGATTGGTATTGTACTACTCCTTGCATGTTTACTATCGTTATGGATAGCCAATAGCTTGTACTCGCTGAGTATTCCATGCTCAGCTGTACTTTCATGTCAGCAGGTAGTGAGGGAGCTCTCGACCCAGAGCCTTGGGTCGAGGAAGAGTATATCGAGGAGAGAGAGCCGTCTATCCCCCTGCAGTCTCAGGCGGACCGAGACCTTGACGTGTGGCCATACCTCCACTACTATTGAGGGGAGAGTACGAGAGGGTCCTTTATGTATTTTGACATTTTGATAGGTGGGCTGTCCACCTTAGACTTAGACATGTTTGTATATATATTAACTTGGAATACTATGTTGAATATCTTAGAAGAAAAGAAAAAGTTAGTTTACGCTTCCGCATTTATGTTTAGCTTCCGCGCTCTGATTTTCATTGTTTTAGTACTGTAATTATCTTGTTCATTACAGGATGGCTTGGCAGGTTCGTATAGTCATGCCTTAAGTATCCCTAAACTCCTAGGGGGTATTTTGGGGCGCGACAGAGGTGGTATCAGAGCTTAGGCTTTAGGTCTCTAGGGTCGTTTAGGGAATGATACCACGAGTAAGCCAAGGCATTAGATTCATCTTAGGAGTCGTATTCCAAGTGTAGACAAATCACTTAGTCTTTGTCCAGAACAGGTTGATTTCAACCGAGTTAGAGTACATTTATGCTAGAAAACCCAAAATTTTATATACTAATACGATTATGTGTTGAATTGTTTTGTGGTATTATATGATATATATGATTGGCATATTATATGTTATATGCTAAGTGAAAACCAATGCTTGATGAACGGGTTTCCCAATTAGATCCATGAGTGATGTGATATTCAGGCTAGAGGCTAGCCTAGGTGTTAGTTAACAAGGGGGGGTAGGTCCCTTATCATACATTATGTTATTAGATTTAGGTAGGGATTTGCTTCCAAGTGAGACTATAGGAGATTCTTGTGTCTTGCAAGATTAGTATATTTAGAGTCATTACAGAACAAGGGACATAGGTTTCGATGTATATGCTGTTATGTGCATCCGGTGAAATTTCATTCGTTAAAGTGCGCTTAATGCGTATTGCAACACAAATAAGCATAAGTCGCACATCACGGTATGATGATAAGTCCACGCAAGTTCATGTAACCCCACGACTAGTAGGAACATATATGGACATCAATAAATTTCAACCAACTTAAGGATGTTGATGCACGCTTCTAGATACAGATACGCATTTTATGCAGCACATTCTAGAACCAATGCCTAGTCCAAAATGATAAAATAAAATTATAAACTCCAAGGACCACATGCATTTCATACATGGCATGCACACTCATACATAACATAAGAATCATGCATGGCATAAGCATCGTTCATGACACGCACTTCATACATATCATAAGCATCCCGCATCTCATGAGCATCATTCATATCATTCACTTCATAGATTTCATAATCATCATACACATCCTACATGCATCATGCAGATCTTAGAAGCATCATACATGTCCCCAAGATTGAGAGGAAGTTGCGTAAATAACTCAATTGGATAAACTACTCATTAATTTAATACCTGAAAACAAGTAGAAGAACTTAGCTTCACTAGGAAAACCAATTGTATAATTATACTATTATGTGTATACTTGGATAGATACGATACGCTTACATAAGCAATATATGCTCATTGAATAGTTAGGAGCTTGATTCAAGTTATACTTAGGAATTGTTATTACTCCTAAATGTAGACTAACAAATTATTGTTAGTCGAAAACCGGTTGAAATCTCAACCGAACTTAGGGTTTCATGCTAGAAAAACCTACATTGTATGTTAAGGCTAATTCATGTGTATATTATACCCTAAATTTATGCTCTATAGATATATATATATATATATATATATATTTATACACATACACATACGCATTACGTATCTCGTTTTTAGGAAGTAATACATTATGGTAACTCGTATAGATAGTTACAATGGAAGTTATTAGACTCTATATATAATATGTCTTTCAACTTATCTTTGTATTAAAATAAGTTTGGCATTAATTTTTCATGGGTTTCCTTTTCTAACATTTTTTTAAAAAAAATTTACGGTGCAAGGGCTTGGTGTCATATCTAAACAAATGAGACATTATAGAAAAGTAAGTTATGTTAAAACCCTTTCCCACACTTCAGAGTTAAAAATGAAAAATACTGAGTTTAGTTTCTTTATCCTCGAGTGACAATGCATTTTGGAACGAAAGAGTAAGGAGTGTCTCAGTGAGTCATTAGCCCTATATGCCTATTGCAACATGCAACCGGAGGTGAATTTTCCCAAGGATAGACGAGAGGAGATGAATGGAAAATTCGAACAGGATGTTGATTTTTCTCATTCTAACTTAAAGCAATCTGAAGATTCTGAACAGAGGGTTGAAGAGGATACAGCTTTTCTTCTCGATAAAGATGCCTTGCTAGCACTTAAAGAGGAAACATCAGAAGAAGGGGAATTGTCTGCAATGGATAGCCTGACCTCTCTCTTCATTATCTCCCAAGATGATGAAGGGAGAGCTCTTGTTGGAAGATTTAGCATTTTAGGGGAGGGGGTAACTGTGAAGGAGAAGTATTCTCTAGAATGCATTATACTGCTGCAAATCAACGCCAACTCTAAACCCATTCATGCTCCGATGAGCCTAGATGGAGTTGATGGACTTGGATAGATTATCATCTCAGTAGAGTGGGAGGATCATTTTTTGAACATGTTGCAAGAAGAGCCTCCTAGATTGACCTCCAACGATTATCCTATTCTTCTCAACCATGGGGAATGCGGCAACAAAAAATCCCCTTCAGGTTTAAAAAACATGTGATTAAAGGATCCGAACTTTGTGGAGGCATGTGGAGGATTGCTGGGCTTCATTCAAGTTTGAAGGAAAGGCCAATTTTGTTTTTCTGAAAAAGGTGGAGGCTTTGAAGGTGAAAGATCAAATATGGGAACACGAATGTTTTGGGAAGAGTGACATGAAGATGGCGACAGTTCTTGAGTCATTAAGCAGATTGACTAGAGAGAGGAGTTAGGCCCGATCCTGGAGGCAGACAGGTTATCCAGGAGTAGGGCCAACGAAGAGTGATTCAGATTGGTCCAATTAGAGGAAATAAGCTGGTTTAGAAATCTAGAATCCAATGTTTTAAAGAAGATATTTTAATCTCAAAACTCAAGGTGTGTGAAGTTCTCTTGGAGAAGAGGAGTCCATAGAGAAGCAGTTAAAATATTACACTAAGCACTATTATGAACCGTTGAATTGGAAGTCATCTCTTGACAGCCCTAGTATGAACCATTGAATTGGAAGTCAGCTCTTGATAGGATGCAGTTTGACAGCATATCCTACTAAGTGAAGTCAAAGCTCCTGACCAAATGGCTGAACAATTGCTTTCTATAAGAAGCAATGTAGTCAAGGCGTCTAGGCGATGGCTAGGCAATTAGGCCTAGCTAGGCAAGGCGCTGCCTAGGCGATGATGCCCAGGCAATGACTAGGCAATTAAAATAATGTATATATTAAACCTCCTATGTTTGACAATAATCTAGGCAAATTAACATTTAATGTTGTAAATCTTGAATGTAAGTCTTTTTATGTTGAACTATTAGTTGACTTTTTGACTCCGTAATTGAAAATATTTTTGAAGACTAAAATATGAGACTTTTTTTTACAGGACTTTAGCATTTGCAAGTTGAAATTTTGACTTAATCCCTAAAAAGTGGATTTTGTTCTTGAACTGAAAAGTTGAATTTTATTCTTCAGGAGTTTGGATTAAGGATAATTTTTATTGAATTCAAATGGGAATATAAACTTATTTACATATAAATATCTTAAGTAACCCTTTAATTTATATGATATTTATATGTAAATGAGTTTTTGAAGCTGTAAAACAGGCTAACAGAGAGAGGACATGTGACTGTCGCCTGCCTAGAGAGGCGCCTAGGCGCTTAGGGTCCAAAACTGCCTAGGCGATGCCCAGGCAACCGCCTAGGCTACGCCTTGACTACACTGACAAGAAGTGCTGGAGGATAATTACAAAAGATACTGTGTAGGTTCTGAAGGAATTTCATAGTCATGGATACCTTGTTAAGAATGCCAATGCTACCTCCAATTTGACTTTAAAGAAAGGGGCTGCTGAAAATCTGGAGGACTTCTGCTCGAAAAGTTTGATGGGCAGCTTATACAGAGTTCTTGGCTACCAGAGTCAGTCAAAATGTCGCCTATACAAGTACACAACCTTGATCAAAAAAACATATATATATACAACTGCAAGGCCACAACCTCACCTCGCCAAAACCCCTACGCCTAATTAGGTTCTAGACATGCACTCATCAAGACAAGGTCTCCTATTGGTGCTTATGCCTCGTCTCACAGGCACGAAAGCCCTAGTGATGAAGCTGCAGAAAACACAAAAATGTTAGATGTTATTTGTACATAAAAATTAATATAAAATAAATTAACTTAACAAATTTTGTCTAGAGTTTTTGCATCTCTCTCTCTCCCTCTTTCTCTAAACTCTGCTCTTTACTTTTTGCAGCGACATTTTGCTCTTAATAATGCTTTGTTTATAATGTTTAATCATGACTTTGTGTTATTTCACCTTGGTGCCTGAGAGTTTTATGCACTCTTATACATTTAATGATCATATTATGTTTGTATATCAATATTCTACAACTTCCTAAAATACAGGAAGGCTAGCAATGTTGATATGCTTTGAGGGGTTTCAGGCCTACGTGTTAATTTGCGCAATAGTATCATTGTCAAAGTAGGCACTGTCCAGGGTGATTTATTGGTGGATTGTGCTTGAGCTTTGGGATGCAGATCAGGTGAGTTCCAATTAGATATCTGGAATTACCTTTGGGTTCAAGAACCATTACCAAAGCTATCTATGCTCCGGTGATAGAGTGGAGAGGAAGCTAAAAGGCTGGGAGAAAATTTTGCTGTCCTTGGGAGGGAGGATAACTCTTATGAAGAGTTCCATGGCTAGCCTCCTTGTATTTTACTTGTCAGTTTTCAAGATGCCTGTTTTAGTTGCCAAAAGTGTCTCGAGAGCCTTAAAAGAGGCTTCTTATGGGAAGGGAGGGGAGATAGAAGAAGATACCAGTTGGTCAAGCGAGATTGGGTTGCAAACCTAAGGACTACAATGGTTTGAGTTTTTGGAGGTGTCTTCAATGCATAAACAAGGGCCTTTTGGGGAAACAGAATTGGCGCTTCGGTTTAGAGAACAAAGTCTTGTGAAAAAGAATTGTTGGGCCAGTTTTGAGAGATTTGGTATGACTAAAATCAGATTTCTTCCTTGTAAAGTTGTGCAGGGTAACAGTATCGAAAAGGATCATGAAGATATATATGATTTGTACCTGGAACAAATCAGATTTGTAGGTGGTGGTGGCAACAGGGTCTGGTTATGGGAAAACAATTGGAGTGGGTTGGTCAACTGTGCGATACTGCGATGTGTTCTCAAAACTCTACAGGCTGATCCACCTGAAACAAGTAATGGTTTATGGCATGTTCAAGAGGAGAAAGATGTTAGTGTGGTGCCTGACCTGACTTTGATAAGGATGCAGACTTGGTTAGGTTGGCAAAGTTATGAAGATTTGGAAAGCTAAGGTCCTTTACAAGGTGCAAGCATTTGCATGGTCTTCATTCTTAGACCATGGTTTAAAATATCGGAATCAGAAAGCGTATCGACTATCGTATAAGTCAAAATTAGAAAAAGATCGTAGATATATATTGATATATGCAAAGAATTACTATAAAAAAAATTTAAGAAATGTTGAAAATGCATAGAAACTTAAAGTCAGACTTATTTTAATGCAAAGAAAAGCTAAAGCGTGATAGAGTCCTATTACTATCGTTTTAACTACCTATACGAGTTACCACAATGCAATACTTCATAAACACACAAATACGCTACGCATGTGTATAAATATACATTACATATACAACATAAATTTAAACAAATATAAGCATAATTCATTAATTGAAAAACATTTTAGGCAAACACAACAAGATTTAAGATTACTACAACATCAACACAAATGTACGCACAAGTAAAGGCATTCCGTATATAGGACATAAATTTATAAACTAGAAATTTGATAACATTTAGCTTTAACGGAAAACTAAAAATACTTTGAGATTAAATTTTCATAATAAAGACAAATCCAAAGATCTAATAATCTACAAGCATTTTTGACCTGTTTCAAGGGATTTAACATCTTAAAATTTGAAAATAAAGAGTATGGACCATGGCTAGATGAATAATTGAACATCCCCATTTGAATAAATGTGAGATTAAATTTTCATAATAGCCAAATCCAAAGATCTAACAATCTACAAGCATTTTTGACCTATTTAACTTCTTAAAATACCTAAATAAAGAGTAAAGAGTATGGACCATGGCTAGATGAATAATTGAATATCCCCCTTCGATTCGATCTCTACGGAAAATAAGTTTTCATTGATTTATTGAAGATGGGAACCCGTTTCGGGAGCAAGAACACAAGGTTTGGAAGGGAGGAGCAAATGACGAAGATTAATAAGGTTTTAAAATCTCAAAATGGAAGTTTTAACTCTCAGTTTCAATATATGTACATAACATCTCAATACCGATACAACCGAAATGGTATGATACGTACCAATATGTTATATTTTTTGGCATTATACAAGAGTTTCATTTTAGAAACCTAAATTCATGATATGAATCAATAGGGTGGAAATTTTGAATCATGCCCTAGACAAGATCCAACCTTCAATTATCTTAATATTAGAGAGATAAGGTTCCCTATTATGTGTTGTTTGTGTTAGAAAGTCATGGAGGATGTTAACCATCTTATTCTTCATTGTCTAGTGGCCTCGAGTGTCTATAATTTCTTGTCATATCTTTTTTTGGGTTTCCACAACGACCACAAGTAAGTGGGAGATTTGATTCTCAATTGTACAGAAGGTATTTTAGCAGTAGGATTTTTAACAACATCTTGCCTTGCGTTATCACTTGGAGTAGATGGTAACAAAAGGATTTTTGACGATATAGAATCCTCCATCTACAAGCTATGCTCATCCATCCATTTGGATCTCTGATATTGGGCAGCTGCTCTTAGGGAGTGAATATTTACAATTTTTTGTCTAGACAAATCCTCCATCTACAAACTATGCTCATCTATCCATTTGGATCTCCGATATTGGGCGGCTGCTCTTAGGGAGTGGATATTTACAATTTTTTGTCTAGACAATTAAATTCTTTTTTGTGACTCTTGAGTCTTGACTCCTTTTTGTAAGTACTTAGAAGTAGTGTTACAAATTTCGTTCTCGTGTTTTTATCGACTAAAGTTTGTCTCGGGAGATTTTCAAATTTGGAGTTTTTTCCTGGGAATTTCTCACCTAAATAGCGGCAATGATTAAAAATATAATTAAAATTACATAAGATAATACAACAATATTAGGTATTTCTCGTGATATTTTTAAAATATCGGCTAAATCTCGCGATATTAATGTGATAAAAAGAAAAAAATTATATTTCTCATGAGATTTTTAAAACATCGCGATAAAAATGGAGTTTTAAACTTTAGATGTTTTTCTCAGTATTTCTCGGGGGATTGGTAATAGTGCTTAGAAGGGAATTTGTAACCGGGCAAGTGAAAACCACCGTTTATGGGAGTTAACTAGCAGTCCAAAACACATGCAAAGACCAAATCAGGATCAAACATGTTCTAAGCATACTCAATCTATAATTACTTATCAAAAGAACACTAGGGAAACATTCATATAAAAAGTTAAACTAAATATGATATTTAAAACCTTACAGAATTAATATCCAAATATTAAAAATTTGTTCAGTACCAAGAACTAAGATAGAACCTTTTTTTTTAGTTCATCTATTGGTGTACCACTTCTGTAGTAAGACAATGATCTTATTTACCAACCAACAAAAGGAACCAAAATTGAAAATAATGCAGCCCTTTAATACAGCAAGCCTTTAAATGGGATAAAAAAATCAGTTGTTCTAATGCAATTAACACTAAAACTTCAAAAAACTGGATTAAATTATAAGAAAAGAAAGGAATTCATTTCTAACCGTTGAGCAATTTCTCAGCTGCCTCAGTCTCCCCCTCATCTGATACATAGCCTTCAAAACTAGGTTAAATGATGCAGTGTTTGGTGTCATCTCATAGTGTTCATTTCTGCCACCAGATCAAGAAGCTCCCCCGCGGAAGCTCCGTTCATCAAATTCGCCCTCAAGTAGTGATTATACAAGTTCACATCAGGCTTGTTCGGCTTCCCATTCTTATCGAGAGATTTGATCCAAAAACTCAAACAATTGCTTCATATCAACCCATCGCTGTGAAGTCATCTAATCCGCGAAAACATTCATGAGATCCGGACCGTCCAGCGTCCGAGATAAGGCCTGTATTCTCGATAATGGTGCCTGTTGAATAAACCCAAGAGGGATGAGAGATTGAGAAAGTACTGGATTAGGGTTAGGGTTTCTCCAATTCTCTTGGTAAAGAGGACTTCCTGAGGAGGGGTTTGGAGGCAATGGAGTTGAAGATGAGATTGAGGGCTCTGCAAATTCAGGCTCTTGACATAGAAATGTGGAGGTTGAGATTTTTTTGAGCGAATTAGGTCTTAGGGTTTTGAGGAAAATTCGGGTTTTGGTCAGGATCGCCATTGATGAACTGTGTAATCGTCTATTTATCCGTACATTATGCGGAGCTTCACAGAGATTGAAGAGAAGACAAATGGAGGTTTAGGGTTAGGGTTAGGGTCATCATTCTGTGGTATGGATTGACATGAATCGAAATGGTTAATGTTTCCATGTTCTTCCGGATGATCTTTCTCTCTCATCTGGTTCGAGTCTGGGTTTGGCTCAACTATGTTTTGTTTTTGTTTTTATTTTTTTTACGCAATAGTTCGCTCCTCGCTCCAACAAATCCAACTCAAACTTCCATGAACACTAGTTTATTTTTTTTTTTAACTCCTGTTGTTAAAAAAAAAATTATCTTATTTTTCTAGATTTTGCTGGCCTCAGTCGCATATCTTCCAAAGACGCAAACAGTTTTGACTTTCGCTTTTTAAACTATTAAAATAATAAAAGTTCTCCGACTATTAGGCCCCGAAGGAAATCCAGATAAAAAATTTATGCGGAATACTAGATCCCAATAATCTTTACACCATAGAATAGAAATAATTCTATTTACATGTTTAAATAATTATCTCGATAAATGATATTCACCAGTGAAGCAAAAATCAACTCGAACCGTTAGAATTTTTTGTAGAGATTTCTCGAAGCAATACTCTAAGCTTGATCCTTGTTTTCGCTATCCCCATGAAGCCTTTGAATCTTTCCTTGGTCTTGAAGAAACAAAGTGGAGAAGTAGAAATGTTGGTGTAGACTTTCTATCACTCAAACACTAGGGGTTCAAAACTCTAACTTCAAAACTTGAAAACACCAAAGGGGAGGGCTCACGAAATTGGAGGGAGAGAAATCTCCCTTGAAGAAGCTCACGGTTTTTTTTTTTTTTTTGAGAGGAGAGAGAAAAAATTAATGATTTTTTATTTCTCCTACGGTTGGGGATTTTATAGAGATTAGAATCTTATTTTAATCCTACACAAATTAAGAAACATCCCTTTTAGATAGTTACTAAATAATGGACTTCTAATTAATTCATAATTAATTAGTTGTTACAAACCTTCTAATTTGGGATTATTTTTCCTAAAAGGATTTCATAATTAAAGGGTGTGTAACTAATTCCTAGATTCTAGGAATCCCAACAACCTAACAAACTCCTAATTAATAGGATTCAAAATCCAATTAGGAAACCCCACAATGGGGTGGGCGTGAGCTTATGGGGGCCGTGAGCCTAGAGGCTTGGTCTCCAAGTTTTAATAAAACTCCATTTTTTCTTTTTTGTTTCTTGTTTACCAAGATTAGAATCTAATCTCATAATTTAAGGAGTTAATAAACAATAATTAATTAACTAATATTATCCTAATCTAATTAGGAAACAATAAGTGGGCGCCTCACCCATGGGATTTATTCCATATGCTTGGGCCCACTACTAAGGTCCATACCATTATGGTTTTATGGATATGGGTCAAACTTATTTCCCCTTATTTAATGTTAATTAAATAATTATAAATATTATCTTTTAATTTAAATTAATAATTAATTTAAACCATAGTTTAACTTTTAATCAATTTATTAATGATTAACATTTAATCTCTTAATTTATAAATTAACATTTAATCTATTATTGAGCTTGTATTTCTTATATGAGCATCTCCACGGATTGCTCTGGGACATTCTAATTCTGACTTACCCAATGTTATCTCATTGACCCTAAATAGGAATGACATCAGAATCGCAAATGTTATGTTGCAATTAAATCCCAGTGTAAGAACATTAACCATTAAGGATCCCGCCACATGAACTTTTTATTCAATTGATCATTCCAATTACATTATCCCTAACGGGCCTTCGAGATTATTTATACTATCTAACTCATAGCCCATTGCACATCATCCGGTTTTCCAAGACTTCTAATTAAGCCATGAGAAATATTTTCTCATGTAAAGCATTTTGATAAAAACCTTTTATAAGTATAATATATTTTAAATAAAATATATTTCAAACTTGTTCGATTTCAAAATCACATGCGTAGGATTTAAGTTTAATCCACTGTCTTACCCGGAACTTGGATAATCTCTCAATTTAATGAGCATGAATTTAATGTTTGAAATTCATCATGACTCGAACAGCTTTCAGACTATCCAACTGTCACTGTATCGTATTCCTTAAGGTAGAGAATACTTTGGTGGAATCAAAACAGTCAGATTACTGCTCAGTTATAAATGAACTCATTAAATCTAAGGATCATTGAAACTATTCAATGTGAATGAGAGACCAACTATCTGATAGTATGTTTATGCAAGAGGTCTCTCATTGCATGCAATTAGTCAGTGTATATTTCAGCACCCATATGTTGATGTGTAGTCTCCACTACAATAGTTTGAGATAAAACTACATCTCAACTATTGAGAACATCTTAGCATAGTGGCAGCCATATAAATGAAGTGTCCAGCTTCACCTATAGCTGTGACTATATAAGATATAAGGAACTGGAAAGCTATATCTGCTTGTGATAATCCCATCACATAGCTTTCCTACAATATATCCTATGGACCTTTATCGATATCTCATATCGTATAGATCATCTCATGATCATAATCAATTAACCATAATGAATACACAATAGATAAAGAAGATGTCTCTATTAATCTAATTAATAAGAATCTTACAATCTAAATGACTTTTCTGGGCATCATATCTAACAATCTCCCACTTGCCCTAAAAGTCACTGTATCATAGATTTCAATCACAGACTATCTAAGTGTATTACAAATACTTTATCTGATAAAACTTTAGCCATCGGGTTAGTAACATTAAGTTGAGACCTAATCTTTATAACAATATTATCTTATCTCTCAATGATCTCATGAATAAGATGATACTTCCGCTCCACATGTTTCATCTTCTTGTGACTCGTAGGTTCTTTGCTATGAGCTACTGCATCATTATTATCACAAAAGAGAGTACTATGTTCAAGTGCTGAAGGAACATTTCCTACCTCTTGCAAAAACCTTCTGAACTAGACTGCTTCTTTTGCTGCTTTAGAAGCTGCGATATATTCTGCTTCTGTGGTGGAGTCTGCAATACTCTTCTGCTTTATGTTGTGCCAACTGATAGCAGCACCACCCAGTGTGAACACATACCCAGATGTGAAAGCTCTATTGTCCAGATCAGATTAGAAATCAGAATCAATATAACCCAATCCAACTAAATCTTCTGATTGGAAAGTAAGCATATAATCCTTAGTCATTTTCAGGTACTTCATGATGTGCTTCACAACAGTCCAATGATTAACATCTGGATTGCTTTGAAACCGACTAACAACTCCCACTGCATGACAAATATCCAGTCTAGTACATAACATGACATATATGAGGCTCCCAACTGCTGAAGCATAAGGGCACTTCTTTATCTGCTCGATCTCATCAGCTGATGTAGGGGTCATCTTTTTAAACAAAGTAACATCATGTCTAAAAGGAATGAGTGTTGTCTTATAATCACTCATACTGTACCTAGACAAAATCTTGTCTCTGTAAGAAGTTTGACTCAATCTCAACATTCTGCATTTTCTATCTCATTGAATCTTTATTCCAAGAATATAGGTTGTCTCTCCCAAGTCTTTCATTGAGAAATGCTAAGAAAGCCAAATCTTGACTGATGACAACATCTACATCATTCCCAATGAGTAGGATGCCATCTACATAAATAATTAGGTATACTACACTCTCCAACTGTCCTTCTTGTATATACAAGATTTCTCTAAATTCTTTTGGAATCCAAATTCTTTGATCGAAAGATCAAATCTTTGGTTCCAGCTTCTGGAAGCTTGTTTCAAACCATATATCGACTTGTTGAGCTTGCATACCATGTTCTCCTAGTTAGGAGCAATGAAACCCTTAGGTTGTTTCATATAAATGTCTTCATCTAACATTCCATTAAGGAAAACAGTTTTGATATCCATTTGTCATATCTCACAGTCATGGTGTGCAGCTATAACCAGCAATATCCTGATGGATTTGAACATAGTTACAGGTGAAAATGTATCCTCATAATCAACTTCTTGAATTTAAATGTAACCTTTTGCAACAAGTCTTGCTTTATAAGTCTCCACGTTACCATCAACACCCTTCTTCCTTTTGTAAATCCATTTGCATCCAATTGGCCTTATACCATCTAGTAGATCTACTAAAGTTCAGACGCCGTTATTATGCATGGAATTTATTTCAGCATTCATGGCTTTATTCCATTGAGATGCATCTACATCTAATGTAGCTTCCTGATAAGCATTAGGATCTGTATCCTCATCATCAGGGGTAACTAGATAAACCTCATTATTATAATACTGAAGTCTATTTGGTAGTCTAGAAACTCTTTCAGACCTTCTTAGTGGAACCAAATTAGAAGAATCAATAGTGGAAGGATTAGGTTCATCTTGGACACTGGCTGTGTGGTCTTTCATCTCATGAAATTCAACATTCTTAAAAAGATTCATTTCTTCCTCCAAGAAAGTGGCATGATTCCTAATAACTATTGTTTGGTCTGCCTTGGAGTAGAAATAGAAACCCTTAGTTTCTTTTAGATACTCTACAAAGTTCCATTTTTCTGTTCTAGATTCTAACTTAATGGATTCGAGTTTGCGAACATGCGCAAGACAACCCCATACCCTTAGATGTTGTAAACTAGGTTTTCGTCCAGTCCATAATTCATAAGGTGTAACTGGTATAGACTTAGAAGGAACCCAGTTCAGAATGTAAATAGCAGTTTGTAAAGCATACCCCCAAAGATAGGAAGGTGCATCGGCATGACTCATCATAGAACGAACCATATCTAATAAGGTCTGATTTCTTCTTTTAGAAATACCATTTTGTTGAGGTGAGGCAGGACTTGACCTTTGCGAGATAATCTCATTATCCCTTAAGTAATCCATAAAATCGTTGGTGAAGTATTCACCACCTCGATCTGATTGAAGTGTCTTTATAGATTTGTCTGTTTGATTCTCAACTTCTAATCTGAATTCTTTGAACTTTTCAAATGTGTTAGATTTGTGTTGCATCAAATGGACATATCCATATCTAGAATAGTCATCAGTAAATGTGACAAAATATCGGTATTGCCCTTGTACAACAATATTAAATGGACCACATACATCACTATGTATGAGTCTCAACTTTTCTTCAGTTTTTCCTACCTTTTTAGGGTAAGGTTTTTTGATCATCTTCCCTTCGAGATAAGACTCGCAAGTAGGGAGTGGTTCTACCTTGAGGAATTCAAGGGGACCATCTTTTACTAATCTCTTGATCCTATCAAGATTAATATGACCAAGTCTCTTATGCCAAAGATAAGTAGATTCTATGCAATGTCTCTTCATTCCAGACATTCTAGATGATGAGGCATTGTCACTTTGCAGACATTCATTATTTACCAAATGGAATATTAAATAAAGATCATTAATGAGATTACCAGTAATCAAAATCATTCCATCTTTTTTAATTTCAACAATTGAATTAAAAACGATAGAGAATCCACAAAGTAAGAGTTTAGATACTGAAATCAAATTTCTATGTGCAGAAGGCACATAAAGCGGTCTTCTAAAATTAATGTCTTTCCATTAAGTAAATAAGGAGTAAACAAGCCAATTGACTTCACTGCAACATTTGCACCCAAGCCAACTTTAAGCTTCTGCTCCTATTTGGTCAGCTTTCTGGTTTCCTTCAACCCCTGCAAACAATTGCAAATATGTACAGTGGATCTAGAATCTACATACCATGAGTTAGGAGGACCATCCAGAAAGTTTGATTCAACAGTAATTAATACTTCAAAGCATTTCATACCTTGAGTATTTGCACTACCCTTCTTAAGAGTTGCGAGGTAAGTCCTACAGTTCCTCTTCCAGTGGCCTATTTTACACAGTGAAAACACTTTCCCTTACCTTTGTTTTCCTTGCCAGCATCTCCTAAAGAACCTTTGACAACTTATGTCTTACCCCTGTTGTCTTTAAACTTACCTTTCCCCTTGTTCCATTTTCTACACTTTTTAGATCGCTTGGAGGTATCAGATTTATCGACTATTAAAGTTTCACCATTTGTTGACTTTTTGATCAAATCTTCTACAGCCACAAGTGAGTTCATAAGCTCACTTTGTGACATTTCACTCTTGTTCATGTTATAATTTAACACGAACACATTGAAGGACGAAGGGAGTGACTGCAGAACAGTGTCAACCTCAGTGATGGCATCCATCTCTCCACCAAGAATTTCCAGTTCATTCAATAAGCCCATCATCTTTATGATGCGATGTCTGACTGGAGTTCCCTTAGCCATCTTGGTGTTAACAAGGGTTTTCAACTTTACTTGTCAAGCTGACTTGCTCACCAAACATCTCATGCAGGTTTTGTAAAATGTCAGAAGCTTTATCCATGTGATCATGCTGGCTTTGCAAAATGTTAGACATCGAAGCCAGTATGTAATACTTGGTCATCTGATTGGACCTCTCCCATTGCTCCAACGTAGCCTTTTGGGTCGGTGATGCATCATTTGGGAATTTCAGGTTTAGGTGTCTTAAGATATAGGTCTAGGTTATTCGTGAAAAATACTGTTCTTATCTTTCTTTTCCAGTCAACATAGTTAGTCCCGACTAACTTTTCATCACGAAGAATTTCAGTTAATGGGTGTAGGTCTGTCATGATCTAATCAAATGACAAATAAGATAATATTAGAGATGTATTGAATTCATTATTTACTATTAGATTATGGGTCTGTTTCTAATAGTATTGTCAATTTAAGAAATATCAATTGACATCAAATACCTAGAAACTGGCTTAATGTAATCTTACATTTGGTTACAATATCACATCGCCTTGAATAGGTAGATAAAAACTATCTTCTCCATTTTCATAGATCTCATTTTGTGAATTTTGGAGCATTTGATCTACTGTCTGATCTATAAGGGATGTTATACTTACGCTTTGGCATTATTATATGACATCTCTTATTCATGTGCCCACCTACCATAAACCTAATAAATACCTAGCGAAAGCTCACGCTTTGGCCTTTTTGCTTCCACTATTTTCTTATACAGTTTTCATCATGTTTTCACATAGGTGAGAGGGATTGGGTCCGACTTTGACCTGTCAACTTACTCACACTCCCCACTATAAGATCACATAGTGTATGGTAGAAGATCATAATACTTAGAGACTTGTCCCCAGTCTTATATACACATGATATATCAACGAGTAATTATTTCAACAGAATAATTATACACATTTAAACAGATATCATCTCATGATAAAATAAAAAAGTATCATCTCATGATAATTAAACAATAATAAACATCATATGAGATTAATCGCTATAGGTCAATAAAATTAAAATGCATGGATGCAAGAGAATGAGAATAAAGGTAACTTGCAAACTCCTTCACAATTCCTTTCTTTATCATCTTATCGAGATTATCATCGCAGCATCCTCCTTCACAACATCTCCACCAATGCATAATATGGAAATTAAATGGCATTAGGGAAACCAGTATTCCATTCGCCCTTTTCAGGGAAACCGAATGAATCTACCATTTACAGATTTGTCAAAATCTTACTACATATTATCCTCTAATATGAATGCATAATAAATAATTTATCATAGAATAAATTTGACCAATAACTTTAATCTCATACAATTAGATGCAACATGGTGATAGAGTAATTTTTCTGATATTTTAAAAGATTTAAAATTTGATAACAATTATCAATTTGTTCGATAAAATCTATATCTCATATGGATTAAACCCCAAAAATAAAACAATTATATTTTTCATAAAAAATTTTTCATAAAATTATTTTTAAAATATAAGATAGGATTTTCTTAAATCTCTAAAATATTTTATTCTTAACTTGAATGCAAGATCAGTTCTAGAATACAAGATCCTTTCATAAAAATTGGTTCTACTATTATCCACGATTGGTTCTACTATTATCCAAGATTAAAATAAAAAATTAAGAGAATCGAAAATCCTAAATATGATCTTATCATAAAATAAGGTTTTTAAAATTTTCAAATAAATCCTATTTATAAGAAAAATCATTCATTAATTATTTTAATCAATTAATAAATTTATATTAAATGATCAAATCATTTAAAATGGATTTTCAAAATAAACTATTTACTTCAAAAATTATATCACATATATAATACTAGTTTTTAAAATTATTTAATTATCATTATCAAATCACATTCGATAATATAATAAAAATAATAATAATTTATTTATTTATTCATCTCATTAACAAATAAAATAAAACTAGAGCATTAATTAAATAAATAAAATAAAATTCATCTCATGAATTAATTTATCTACTTAATAATCCTTTAAAATAAAAAAAAATACACCCTAACCATAAGCTCTGATACCACTTGAAGGGAATCCAGATAAAAACTTTATGCGGAATACTGGATCCCAAGGATCTTTACACCATAGAATACAAATAATTCTTTCTGCATGTTTAGATAATTACCTCAGTGAATGATGTTCACCAGTTAAGAAAAAACCAATTCGAACAGTCAGAACTCTTTGTAGAGATTTCTCGAAGAAATACTCTAAGCTCGATCCATGTTCTTCACTATCCCTGCGAAGCCTTTGAATCTTTTCTTGGTCTTGAAGAAACAGAGAGGAGAAGAAAAGATGTTGGTGTAGACTTTCTATCACTTAAACACTAAGGGTTCAAAACCCTAACTTCAAAACTTGAAAACACCAAAGGGGAGGGCTCACAAAATTGGAGGGAGAGAAATCTCCCTTGAAGAAGCTCACGTTTTTTTTTTTTGGAGAGGGGGGAGAAAAAATTAATGATTTATTCTTTCTCCTACGGTTGGGGATTTTATAGAGATTAGAATCTTATTCTAATCCTACACAAATTAGGAAACATCCCTTTCTAGATAGTTATTAAATAATGAACTTCTAATTAATTAGTTGTTACAATCCTTCTAATTTAGGATTCCTTTTCCTAAAAGAATTTCATAATTAAAGGGTGTGTAACAAATTCCTAGATTCTAGGAATCCCAACAACCTAACAAACTCCTAATTAATAGGATTCAAAATCCAATTAGGAAACCCCACAATGGGGTGGGCGTGAGCTTATGGGGGGCATGAGCCCTAGAGGCTTGGTCTCCAAGTTGTAATAAAACTTCATTTTTCTTTTTTGTTTCTTGTTTACCAAGATTAGAATCTAATCTCATAATTTAAGGAGTTAATAAACAATAATTAATTAACTAATATTATCCTAATCTAATTAGGAAACAATAAGTGGGCGCCCCACCCATGAGATTTATTCCATGGGCTTGAGCCCACTAATAAGGTCCATACCATTATGGTTTTATGGATATGGGTCAAACCCATTTCCCCTTATTTAATTTTAATTAAATAATTATAAATATTTTCATTTAATTTAAATTAACAATTAATTTAAACCATAGATTAACTTTTAATCCATTTATTAATGATTAACATTTAATCACTTAATTTATAGATTAACATTTAATCTATTATTGAGCTTGTATTTCTTATATGAGCATCTCCACAGATTGCTCTGCGACATTCTAACCATAGCTTACCCAATGCTATCCCATTGACCCTAAATAGGAATGGGATCGGAATTGCAAGTGACGTGAGATATCTATGTTGCAATTGAATCTCAATATAAGAACATTAACTATTAAGGATCCCGTCATATGAACTTTTTTATTCAATTAATCCTTCCAATTACATTATCCCTAATGGGCATTCGAGATTATTTATACTATCTAACTCATAATACATTGCACATCATCCGAGTTTCCAAGACTTTTGATTGAGCCATGAGAAACATTTTATCATGTAAAACATTTTGATAAAAACCTTTTATGAGTATAATATATTTTAAATAAAATATATTTCAAATTTTTTTGATTTCAAAATCACATGCGCAAGATTTAAGCTTAATCCAATATCTTACCAAAACTTGGATAATCTCTCAATTTAATAAGCATGAATTTCTTGTTTGAATTTCATCATGACTCCAACAGCTTTCTGACTATCTAACTGTTACTGTATCGTATTCCCTAAGGTAGAGAATACTTTGGTGGAATCAAAACAGTCAGATTACTACTCAGTTATAAATGAACTCATCAGATCCAAGGATCATTGAAACTGTTCAATATGAATGAGAGACCAACTATCTGATAGTATGTTTATGCAACAGGTCTCTCATTGCATGCAATCAGTCAATGTACATTTAAGCACCCATATACTGATGTGTAGTCTCCATTACAATAATTTGAGATAAAATTACATCTCAACTATTGAGAACATCTTAGCATAGTAGCAGCCATATAAGTGAAGTGCCCAGCTTTACCCATAGCTGTGACTTTATAAGGTTTAAGGAACTTGAAAGCTATATCTGCCTGTGATAGTCCCATCACATAGCTTTCCTACAATATATCCTATGGACCTTTATCAATATCTCATATCGTATAAATCATGTCATGATCATGGTCAATTACCCATAATGAATACACAATAAATAAAGAAGATGTCTACATTAATCTAATTAATAAGAATCTTACAATCTAAATGACTTTTCTAGGCATCATGTCTAACAAGCCCATCTTGCTTCTATGGAGTTTGGAGTAAATGCAATTGGGACTAGCACACCTCTTTTTCTAAAGAGCAACAGTCCCCTCGTCAGTCGAGGAGGGGACTATTCCTCCTCGCTCTTATAGCCGACCCTTCAACTCCCATTAACTCAGGTTAATTCTTTTCTTAACCCTTTGGTTATTATTTTTTTTCTAAAAATCAAGGATAGATGGGTGAACCTAATTGGGGGATGAATCTTAACCACAATTAAATGGGGTTAAAAGGGTAACACATGGCAAGAAAATTGGAGCCGAGATGCCCCTCCTCACGTCACTGACCGAGGAGGTGATTATTTTCCATTTCTAAAAGCCAAGGGTGAAGCCTAGGGAAGTGAATATTAACCACAATTAAATGGAGTTAAGAGGGGGCACGCGACATTAAAAGGGGACTCGAGATGCCCCTCTCGCGTCACGGACCGAGGAGGTGATTATTTTTCTTTCCTTTTTTAGGGGTGTTGCTGCATGCACACCAATATTTACTAGGCACGATTTAAAAGAAATAAATTTTTTTAAATGACTTGTCTATGAGCACCCATACCCCCAAACCCCTAAATAGGGGTGATACTCGAGTCGAGCCAAGCCGAGCCAAGCTTTTATCGAGTATCATTTTTTTTTTGGAATGTTCAAGTTCGGCTCGACTTGTTTGCAAATTAAGGAATGAAGATTGAGCACGGCTCGGGCTCGCTCGGACTCAGCCTGAGTTGAGCTCAAGCTTTTAACGATCCTAATGATACTTAATTTATTAAATTAAAATTATTAAAAAAAATATTTTTTAAAGTATTATCAAGCCAAGCCAAGCAGAGCCGCATAGGGGAGTGACCAACTCGTTTGGTCACTCTCATCAACCCGAGCTGAGTCGAGCCAAGCAAGGGAGTGGCCAACTCATTTGGTCCTACCCTCCTTCTCAACGCCTCTTTATAGCTAAAAACTTTAACAACATTTATTCTTTGACCGATGTGGGTGTCACGACCCAAAATACCCCTTAGGAGTTAGGGATACTTTGGTTCGTAATGTGTCATATCCGATACCAAATCATCCTGTAAATATACTCAAGGCATAACATAACAGAAGAATAGAATAGTGCTGAAGCGTAAACTAAAATTTTCTTTTATACATATGACTATATTCCAAGTTTGTACAATAATAAAACCAAAACAAGAGTGGACATGCTCACTCATCAAAATACAAGTGTAATCTCTCCCTCACCCACTCTCAATAATATTCAGGATAAGGCCACCTGTCAAGATTCCTTTCCTCCTCTGGTTGAGCCTCTAATGGCTCCTCCTCACCATAATCCTCCTCGACCCACAGACTGTGATTGCAAATATCGAATGGACCTGCCAACAGAAAATGTACGGCTGAGCATGAAATACTCAGCGTGTACAAACTATTAGCTAACAATGTTATAACAACAATAATATCGCATGCGAGTACTTAAAACAATACAATTCATAATTCGTGCTTAAATACCAACATAGAAAATCTTTCGTCAAATCTTATCTTTCGTGGAAAACAAAACACTTTGTATATGCCTTATGAGTTATGAGTTCTTGTGAGTTCCTTGTGAGCTTATGAGTTCTTGTGAATTTATGAGTTCTTGCGAGTTCCTTGTGAGCTTATGAGCCTTATGATCCTTAGAGACTTGTGAACCGATCTTAGACATGATCCATGGAGCTTGTGAGCACTTATGAGTCTCGTGCACCTTATAACCAATCTTAGACTTATGTATTTTTTATGAGTTCTTAGAAGTCTTGTGAAACTTATAATCCTTGGAGCTTATGCAAGATAATAGACATGATCCTTGTGAGCGTGAGGTAACCGATCTTAGAAATATCAACCCAAAGTTTGGCATTGTCAATGCTTATGAACTTATGTTTCTTCTTATAAATTTTCATTTGAAAAACTTTTCTTATAATTCTTGAAATATCATGCTTATGAGAAAACCTCGGTTATGTAAAATATAGAGTGCGTGGAGTGCTTGTGAGCATCACAATATACTTAGGAAACTTTAAACATTTCGTACATGTTCATACAAAACATATTATCATCATAGTATACATGAAAAAATCCTAAAAACATGGAACATTTTCATTCATGGCATTACATCACAATAATATGTCATTAAGCCTATTTCATCAACATCATACCTACATCACATTTTCTTTAAAAATAATAACCCAAAAATATATTTATCATTGACCTTGAGAAAATCCTCCAATTTAAAACCCTTATTTCTAGGTTGAATCATAGCAAGATTAGAGAATAGGTATATTTACTTGTGAAATTACAATAAGCTAGTTAGTAGAGTGTAGTTATCTTCTAAGACACAAACCCACTTTGGTTGAAGCTTGAGAATTGCCTTGGACGCACGATTTAAGATTGAGAAGGCTTAAGGAAGAAGATCCAAGTCTTGATGAAGCTTGAGGGTGATTATAGAATCTAACTCTAAGCTTCAATAGTGCAATGGAAGGAAGATCCGAGCTTGGAGATGAAGATCCAAGCTTCTAGGGCAAGAAATCGAGCTCCTCCTTGATCTCAAATGAAAACCCCTTTTAGAAAACCTAGCTCTCTCTCTTTTCCTCTCAAAATATGTTTCTCAAAGTGTTAAAACCCTTAATCCCATGAAAATTGAGTATTTATAGGGTTAGAGTTGTCAAAATCACGATTGTACCCTTTAAAATCTCATTTTTCGCGATCTCCGCATGTAAACGTCGATGTTTGGGTTATAGACGTCGACGTTTGGGTTATAGACGTCAACGTTTGGGGTTTTTGAGCATTATGTTCATCTCTAAATGTCGACGTTTCCATGGCCCTCTAATGCAGACATCGATGTTTGGGTGTTCTGACTAGGTTGAGTTTTTCCCGTTTTGGTATTTCGACCATAACTTTTGATTCGCTTATCGGATTTTGACAATTCAACTTATGTTGGACTCGTCATTAAAAGGGGGAACAATTTTGTGTCTAAGGAACAAATCCAAATTTTGTTTTCTTAATGGTCTAATTGGGCTCTAAAGCTGGTTGGTTTGGGATGGATTATAGCAGACCCGACTTCAGAAATCCAACATTTAACCCCACTTCGACTAAAAATCTGGAAAAATGATAAATATGAACATTGAAGAAGGTTTCAATACTTTTCTAATGGTTCAAGAATCACTCGATTTCAATAAGCGGTGACAAAACTAGAGTTCTCTAAAGTTGAGGGTATGTTCAGACAACTTTTTTTTGACACTTAGAGTATTTTATATTCTTACTCCTTCATCCCAAACACCCATAAACTTAAGAAAATATCTTAAAGCTTTAATACATGCCATAACACATCATCCATCTGAAATATATCAAAACAAGGTTCTCATTATCATTGATAACCATTCAAGACATTACAATATGCTTTAAGTCTTAGACACTACTCACAACACTATTCATCTTGTCATGCCATCAAGATCCGGGGTTCTACAGTGGGACTATATTTGGTCCCACATCACAATTTACACTTCACGATACACACATTTCCAGACATGATACACCCACACTCACGGCCACACTCACACACACACGGCCACATGACATGATACACCCCACACCCACACGGCCACACCCACACACAAACCCTCACGGCCACACCGAAATATACTTAACTAATAAAATAAATATATAAACATATTTATTTTTAGTATTTAAATAAATTATATATTTTAAATATACTAGTAATGATGCACGTATTCATTTTTTATTAATAAAAATGTAACTTTGAAAATTATTTATTTAATATATTTTCATTAGACATTACTTTTTTTTGGTCAACATATATTAGTCTCTCTATATTATACAATCTTATAAGATATTAGTATAACTTATAGGAATATATTTTAGTAATTAAATTAATTTTAATATAGATACATTTCAAACATCATTTTCTGTGCGGTGAAGCTATATGGCTTAATTTCACATGGATAATCAAACTTGTGTTGAGAAATTGAAAATAATTTCTTATTTAAAGGGCTAATTCATGTGTTTGAGACTTTGAGATATTCAAGTTAGTTGAGATGTGGGCAAAGCACCTTGCACACTCTTTAACTCGCTTAGAATTTGGTGTTATATATAAAATCACCGAATAATACTAAAGACTACACATTATTATAGAAATGAGTCAGATTTTGGATGATAAATCATAAAAGAACGGGCAAATTAATGATGTCATGAATCTTTCATATGACATTAACATGAGAGTTCGACCATATTAGCAAGGTATGTAGGGGTCTATACATGTAAGTATATGTGAATTTTATGAAATGAAACAAAATATCCGTATAAAACTGAAGGAAAAAAAATAATAATTTTAACAATTTCAAGTTCATATTTCCGCAAATAATTATAAGATCGAGCTAAGGTATTAGGTGAAACGAATATGTTCCGATCCATGGGTACATGATGATTGGTCAATGGGCATACTTGAGCTTCAAATTGTATTTAAAAGAATGTTTGATTTAAAAAATAGAATAAAAAAATACATCACGTTATTTAAAGAAATGTTTGATTAGAATATTAGAATAAAACATAGAGGAGTTGTGTTAGTTTTTCAAGCTTTCCATTTAAACTTGGTGGATGGCCTATAAGAAAAGTAAAAATACACATTAGTTACCTTTAAACTTTAGCAACCGAGGATTATCAAAATATTTAATTGGCAAAAAATGAGCATACCCGAGCTTTAAAATTGTTATCTAAAGAATGTCGATAAAATATTCGTACAATGTTTAGAATATATTGCAAGACTTTGATTGAATCAAAAATTCTCATAAGCTTATAGCATCTTGTAGAATTTAGGTCTTGACATTTTCATAAGACAATCGCTCTTACTTATCCTTTTGGAGAATCTATTGGTGGGTTCTTAAATAATAAGACCCACTTTCTCTCATGGGATAAGTATGACTATGAGGTGGTGGATCCAATGTTGTAAATTTGAAATAATTTATAAAAGGCCATACTAATAAAAGTACTTACTTTATTAATCACAAATGATAATATATAAACTTAAGAAGTTATATCTAAACAAAACTTCTAATTCAGTCATAATAGTGGTGTGAGTGGGGGTATCTAATGGATCCCAATAATATTAAACAGTCAGATAACTAAAGAGATCACTTTTAAGAAATTTACCTAAATTAAAACTTTTAACTCATTATAATAGTGAGTCTCTCATGGGTACCACATAATTTAAACTTTATAAAAGAATACTATTAATTCTAATAATAGTAAAATATAATATTGATCTATATAATATAATGATATTATGTATTGATATAGAGTATCATATTCTAAAAATATTATAATAATCCTTATTGTCTTATCTTTTATCGGGCATACCCTTATATCCACATATGTTTTCTGCTCTAAAATATAACCATACTCTAAAATATAAACATTCCACTTTTGGGACAGCTGCGTTAAAAGTCCTGAGAAGCTCTGCCAAGGTATGACAGATACAATTTCAGAGCTGGTGCATGTTTTCGAAACCCTACCAATACTGATTCAGCGAGGGTTGCGACACTTCGGAGGAAATTGAGCTGACTGTCAGTTGCAAAGGCGTTGAGAATGGGAAGTTCCATGTAAAGTGTCAGGATTCCAATTGTGGCTTTTGTACGATCTCAAGATATTCATGGATCCAATCATAAGTGCCGTGTAGGCTGTGCGCAAGCAGACAGGCGTGATATGGAGCACTGGAGAGGTCTGAGGTATGTTGTTCTCTGGAGCGCTGACACTGTGGACTTTGTCCCAGGTTAAGCCAATAAGGCGCTCGATTCTTCTCGGTTGGGTATATGTGTTATTACCAAAACGGAACCCATGTTGAAAGTTCCAACACGGGATAATAGCTTTAGGAGGGAGCCAAGTCTAGGTTAACAAGGAACGGTTAGGATGGTCCCAATTTTAGACTGAGCGAAGGTGAGGCTTAATGACCTCAGAATCTACCTTGACAAAATAAGACCTTGGGTCACCACATTTCTTCAACCTGCCTTAAATCCCTGACATACAGGCAGTACAACACGAGTCTCTAAAAACATGAGATAATAAAATTCACTAATGTAAAACCCAAACTCTATACAAAGCAATTTGTCCAACATGGACCCACCATAATTGGGTAGTATAAACTACGAACAAAGAGTAAGACAGTCTAAGCAACATCATGAAAAACTAAGTCTATTACATCCCTTTCAAAATGTAAAACAAAGCCATAACGTGTCCACCTAACCAAAATCTCAAGCTTCCTCACTGGAGGCTCACCTTCGTCTTCTATCTCGACGGTAGAAATCTTCAACCATGGCTCAGCAAGCAACTCGCTCTAAACCTGCCGACAATAACAGTAGACTGAGAATTGACAACGATCAGCAGACTCAGTCTAAATAAACCATAGTAATAACTCGTCATAACCAATATTAAATTCGCGCAACGTTAAAAAATCAATAACGGGTAAATTATGGAAGTTTGTATAATCCATGACAGGTTCCGATAGCATAATAATAATAGGTTAGAGACAATTGTTATAATCCAGACCAAGTTCATATAGAAGTACATTAATGACAAGTTATATGACACTTGCATAATACAGACCAGGTTCATATAGCTATCAAGACAAGTTCATAGGAAAACGCTAATTCAGGCAGGCTTTATATAGCATAATCAGACAGGTTTATAGGGACATGTTAAGCATGAGTGCGAAAAATATGTAAGAAATCTGACATGTTTCAATTGAATTGTAAGTCCGTGTTCATTGATTCAGTATTTGTAATTCAGGGTAATGCGCGGACAACGCATGATAAGTTCTATATCCGTTTAAGTACTTGTTAATTCAGGTAATCGAGACAACGCATGAAAGTTTCAATTCATGTTGAAGTACTTGTAATTTCAGTTCCATGGCCGACAACGTATGAACAGTCCAGATTTATGTTTCAGTACTTGTCATTCAGTTCCAATGTACGACCAACGAATGATAAGATCAAAAGCATGATAAGTTACGCAAAAGCGTGATACGATCGATAATGCATGTAAGGACGTGTTCATAATTCATGATTTTATCCGAACGGATGATAAGAGGACAATGCATGATAAGATCGACATAAGCGGATAAGTTTCCGATCCGCATATCAGTTTTTGTTCATATCATCACCTTGACTCGTGGTACTGTGAGCGTCTAAATAAGAGGATAAATACATGAGATGCTTATGCTATGAGTAATGGTAGGTTATTGCTAGATCATGAACTTATTCAGTCCCTCATTTGGGGTTATTCAATCTATCAGAGCATAGGTCAATCTGCTTATGCTTATGGTGTTCACACTGTGTGAAGTCGATTGTGAACTCTTATCTTCACATGACAGGGTTTGTGCAATGGAAGGTGTAATTAACTCGTCGAAATTGGAGTAATGCTTTAGACTGTTGTTTTTTTTCGTAGCTGTCTTTGCGTCACACACTGCATGGAAAAGCAGGGTTACTTTGTCTCATGCTATATGTTAGAGAATTCCCGGTTTGGAAGACCTTCTCTAAGCTATGGTCACTACCCGGCTAATATCAATCACCATACGAAAGTATAATGGCATAATTTTAACATCGTTGATATTAAATTCGAACTCAGTCATCGCCTAGACTTCAGTCTTCTGCCACGAAACTCGTTAGGTTATTCTCTAGTTCAGAAAATTCCCGAACTGGCAGGACAGTCTTTAGGCTTTGGCCTATACGATTATGATCATGTACATAATATAACCAGCGTGGAGCCATAAGTTAGCCATGCGAGAGGTTAGGGCATAATTTACGAGTAATAGTTAAACAATAACAGTATCATGGGACTTTCACGATTTTGCTTAACCATATATGGTAAAACCTCATCATTCTTCATCATGACATCCTAATCGTAGCATCCTATTAATCAGACATTTGCTACAAATAAAACCTCCCCAGCCCGCCCTCATCACGAAACTTCACATTCATTTCCCACAGAACCGACGCCTAGCTCAATACACAACGCAAACCCCCATGTTATATAAATAGTCTAATTTAGCAGATAAACATATATTCAGTTGCTTAGTTTCTCAATTTGCAATAACATCATATAACATTGAAACACTCTCAAGCATTTGAAAAACCCAACCCCTTAAGTATTTTATTATGAGTCAGCTTTCCCATTTTTCCATCAATACAATAGCATTCATATAATCACATATAGCATTCAATCAAGTGTCCAACGCAACTTCAGCATTCCTAATCCATCCTTTACATTTAGCCCATGCCACCATCATTTCATATATACATACCATAAAAAAAACTCATCATCCAATTTTGAGGGGCTTCTAAATAATAAATAAACCTATTCCTTCTAACCAAATGCACTATCCCATTGCAAATTCATAGGTATAACTACTTAATCAATAAAATAAAAGACAAGCGTTTAGTTGGAGAAGGATATTGACCATCATATACATATAGATTATAACCATGCAAAACCGTCATTTAAAACGTAAAATCCCTAGTCCTGCTTTTACCTATCATGTTGCATATCATGTAATTACCATTGATAAGTCTAAACATGTAAATAGGAAGGACCCAGGGTCGAGTCGAAAGGATTAAGCGACCTTCGGGATCCTTCCCTTTGATCAATTCTACAAAGAAGATTTGGGGAAGATCTTCAAGCTAATCTTTCATTTTTAACGCACAAATTCTTCACTTTTTCAAGCAAAGTCTCATAGACGCCCTAGGTGATTCTCTTCCCTTGGCAAAGTAGGTGAAAAAATAGTAAGTACTCTAAAAACTTCCAAAAATAGGATCCTATTATACGTCTAAAGGATTACAAACACCTTAATAAAATCGTGTTTTTTAACAAAGGGTCGTTGCGCCTTAAACGATTCGATCGTAGTCTGGACAATCAATCGTCCACAATTCTAGTGACTTAACATTTTTCTACGTTCTGGGAAGCGATCGGCAACGCTTTTGGATGATCGATTGATCCAAACTATCCACAGGTTTCCCCAGTTGGCTTTCGACTATAAATTTGACCGTCGGATTTTGACGATTCAACTTGCGTTGCGGACTCATTATAGGTCAAAGGGAAAAATAATTTGTGTCTAATGAGATAAATCTAAATTGTGGATTTTAATTACCGGATAAAAGGAGTCTAAAGAAGCGGTCGGAACACATGGTATATGCGGATTATAGAAAAACAAGATTTCAAAAAAGGACTTCGAAAACTAAATTTGACTTACCTCGACTCAAATTAGGAAATAGATAAAAGGAGCATTTAAAGAGGGTGGCAAGATATTTCTAAGGTGCAAGAGTCTCAATTCGG